>JABAJZ010013835.1:0-15111 GCA_018857265.1 Termitomyces sp. T32_za158 | reverse complement strand
ACGAGTCGAGGAGACAGTCGTGAAAATAAAGAGAGAGCGAGTCAGGAAATCAAGCAGTCATTCAGGCAAAACACAGTCCAAGGTTGTCAATATCAATACTACCGTACATGCTGGCTAGTTACGCTTTATATACCTGGGCGAGGGCGGGGCTTATCCCGGCTGAGCCCAGTTAGTCTCGGAGTACTGTATACACGTACTGAATGAGGCCCCGGGGCGCACGGCGAAGAGTCCCGGGTTTGTACAGAACTCCTGACCCAGGGGTTGCTGCTGGAGCGGGCGGTACAATAGGTTCCTCGTATTAACTGTGTCTGATGGCGGCTGGCAGTTGCGGTGCCGGATCTGATCGCCGGAGTGATTGCCTGGTGATGCGGGTGGCCGGGTCTGATTGCCGGGTGATGCGGGTGATGCGGGTGATTGCGGCGCCGCAGGATCAGATAGGGCTGATGCGGGTGATCGCGGCACCATAGGATCAGACAGGGTTGATATGGTGATTGCCGGAAGCCAGGGTTGTTGGGGCGGGGAAAGTGTGCGTCGAGGGGGCGGGGCGTCCGGCGGGGAGACCGGGACAGAACGTGGGGGTTGGAGTAGGGGTCCTGGGGTTATGTGGGACGTTCCGGAGGTGGGTCATGACAAATATATAATTGACTGAGGATATTCATAGTATAATGTCTGTATATATGTATTCTGGTAACAATGGGACAACCACCCTGTGGCTGGCTGGCATAGAATGTGAAGCAATGGATTGGCCACCCTGTGGCCAGTGTGATACACATAAAGGGAGAAATAAGACAATGATCATGAGATGTTTGGCAGACATAGGAGTCAATAGTGCATTTGAATCAGACGACTAACACTCCTCCTCATCATGGACTCCAAGTCTGTTTGGTGTGTCTCCTCCTCACGTGGAACTGTGGGAGTCTACTGTGTATGGAGCCCAAGGAGAGCACATAGGTGCAGGAAGAGGGGGGTGGGCAGCGCTTTGGTGAAGATGTCTGCAACCTTGAACTTGGTATTCACATAGCAAATGCAGATTTTGCCAGCTTCAACATGTTTGCAGAGAAAATGATATTTGATGTTGACATGCTTGATGCAGGCATGGAGAGTGGGGTCTTCAAATAGGTTGATCGTGGCATTGTTGTTGCACAGGATGGGTGTCGGTTTGTCTGTAACATCGTATTCTATACCTTTAAGTAGGGCTCATAGCCATATGCATCCCTGGGCACTTTCAAAAGCCACCATGTATTCTGCTTGGCATGACGATGCGGTGATGGATTTTTGCTTTTGTGCTGCCCATGATATCACACCTGAACCTAAGCTCCACACATAACCTCCAATGCTCCAACGCATGTCTAGGCAGTTGGCCCAGTCTGAATCAGTAAATCTGGTGAGGTTGACGGTCTGTCCTGTAGTGCCTAGGACTAGTTTAATGTTCTGTGTGCCCTTAAGGTAGCATATGAGTCTAGTGGCGGCTGTCAGCGCCTCTCAACTTGAGTCCAGGCTCCATGGGGAGGGATAGGGGGGATGCGTCGGATGGGCCAAACTGACTTATTATCTTCTGGATCAGGGCTGATTGTGAAAGTTTGACAGACAGAGCATCTGTCTTGGTCCCATTTGATTGCAATGCCAACAACAAATTTGGGGAGTCCCAGGTCAGAAATAGTCCAGACTGAGCAGAGTTGGCTTTGAAATCATTCGTTTGCTGCTTTACTGTTTGCAATGGATAGGAAATCATTGACATGCATGGCTGCTATTACAATGTCCTTGCCATCCTTCCTGTAGTATATGCATGACTTGCAAGGGAGTCTTGTAAATCCCCAAGAGAGCATGTTGTTTAAGGTCTGATTCCATATTTGTCTGGCCTGTTTCATACTGTAGAGGCCTCTCAATAGATACCATACCCAGTCTTCTTTGCCGCTCTCTTCAAACCCCTCCAGCTGTTCCATGTACTGCATTTTGTTACCAGAGAGTAGGCCATATAGGAAAGCTGTTTTAATGTCAATTTGTGTGGCATCCCAGCCTTGAGTTGTGGCCAGGTGCAATAGGACTTGCCACAATTCCATATGTGCTGTGGGCAAGGTAGTCCTTGTATAGTTCCATCCGTATACTTGTTCAAATCCTTTGAATATGAGTCTAACCTTGTAGCGTACCACTTTGCCCACCTTGTCTTGCTTGATCTTGAAGACTGGTCTGCCTTTTTGGATTTTGTGACCTGGTGGGACCTGGTCTTGCGGAATCAGTTTATATACGCCTATTTCTCTAAGATATTTCAGTTCTTCTCTATACCCTGTCCCATTGCTTAGCCTGAGCCAAGTCTTTTGCTTTCTTCCACATTTGTGGTTTGTCTCCTATATCTGTAAGGGTGACCTTTGGAAGTTGCAGCTAATCACACAACTGGCAAAGAGGAATCCAAAGTATATTAGAAGCCAGTACAGTACGACAGAAATAGAACTAATCACCTGGCAAAGGGGAATCCAAAAAGAACAAGTCTGAGGATCCTCAAAGCCAGGCATCCAAAAATAATCCTGAAGGTCACATGACTGGCTTATGTACATGTTGGGTGGAACAAATGGTCATCATGTGACCTGCTGATGTACACATTGGGTGGAACAAACGCTGGCACATGCACGCGCATGCGTAGGACTGCGCTTGAAAGAGGGTGTCCCCTGACAATATCAATGGTGTGGGGGTTGCCAGCAGTTGTTCAATGCTCTCTATGGAGGCAAGGTTGGCTAGGTCTGGGAGCATGTTATCCAGAAGATCTCCTTCTAATGTGGACATGTCTGTCTGTTGGCTGTCATGAGGCACCCACTGTGCCTGAGTATTGTTTTCATCAGACGGACCTTGCTGGCTGCTGCATGCTTTGATCCTGTATCACTTCAGGAAATGTAGTGTGTTTCCTGAGAAAAAGATGTCAGAAGTATGTTTTTCAATTTCTGACACCTTTTTCTCAAGAAACATGTGAAATATTGTGTTAGAAATTTTTAAAAAATATGTAAAATATTCTCTTAATGTTTTTTTATAAAATGATAAAATTTTCTGTCATTTATAAATAGTTGAAATGTTGTCATTTATTTTATTATCTTGGACATCATCTCTTGCTCTTCACCAAATCACAAACTCTTGGCACCCTCAAACCCTGACTCCCAATCAAGCTGGACAGATTAGATCTAAGCAAGTGTCTTGTTCTCTAGCATACAAAGTCTTTTGTCCCAAAAGAAACCCAGAACTCACTGACTCATTGGATTCACCCCCTACCATCCACCACTATGTCAACCACAGATAACACCCACCCACAAGTGCACCCCACCAAATTCAATGCCCACTGGCCAGCCACGGAACCCCCTTTTGATTGTACTACTGGGGAATTTGCCAAATGGTCAACAAAACTCGACATCTTTTTGCAACAGAGCAGCCTTGACCGCTACATCTTTGCATCGGAAAAGAACCCCAACAAGTTGATCACGCAGCCTGATCCGAGTTACAAACCCAATGCCTATGCCAATTGGCTGTCTAACAACGGTCTCATCATTGGTGTTATCTGCGCAGCTGTCTCTGAGGCAGAGCAAGAAGAACTCAAGACCGACGGCACTGCTAAAGAATGCTATGATGCCCTAAAAGCCCATGCCCAGCACAAAGGACCAGTAAAACAGGTTGCACTCATACGCCAGGCTCTGTCCACATACGCACCAGTTGCAGAACTGATTGACACCACGGCTCGCAGAATATGTGACCTCATTAATTGAGCTTTTGCGATTGGGACCATTGACAAGGACTTACTAAAGTGCATTGCTCTCCTCAATAGCATCAATGACAAGTCTTTTGAATCCCTCCAAACCCAAGTTTCACATGGTCTCTCCAATGCTATGACCGCCTCACCATATACCTCCTCACAGATCAGAAAGCTATTTCAAACTGTTGACAGCCTATCCACGCTCACCAAAAACCCCTCCACTGACACAGCCCTCGCTGCATGCAAATCTAAGCCGAGTGCTCACCCCTATAGCCATGGCCCCACCTTTCCCTGCTGCAAAATCTGCTATGGACTGAGGCTCACATGCCATGGACACACAAAGGAATGGTGCATCCGGCCTGGAGGGGGAATGGCTGGAAAAACAATCAAAGAGTCAAAGCCTGCGTGCCTGGCTGCACGAGAAGGAGCTAAGGGAGGAAACCCAAAACAAGGAGGAGGGTCCACCAACATCAAGAATGGCATTGCAGTAAAAGGACTCGATGGACAGGCCTATATCATCAACATTGACAACCTACAAAAGATTCAACTCGAAAACACCACCAAACCCACTGAATTTGCAGGTGTGGCCACAGCCACCAATAGTACTGACTTCTTTGAGTATAGTGGATTCATGGCCACTGATAAAGAAGAACCATGAGCAACAATCAACTGGAGCACACACTTGATTCCGACCTTGCACAACTGCAAAACTATCCTTGCAACCACAGCCGTCATCCCAACAAACTAATCAAGCAGCACAAGACTCATATCACTAAAAGAGAAACCCTTCTACATGGACTACAGAGCAACAGTCCATATATCCCCGTGCACATCAGACTTTATCACATTACAGTCTATTCCCCCATGTGCAGTCAAAAGAGTAGGAGAGACCTCAATTCAGGCTATCGGCATAGGGCAGATCTGCCTGCAAGTTCAGAATCAAACAGAAATCTACCTCAAAAACGCTCTATACATCCCCACTTCTGCTGTGCAACTCATGGCTATCTTGGCGCTAGTTGCAGGCATGCACGCCCTCATCATATTCAGCAGAATGGGGGTCACTATCCTAGATGAGGAATCAGAAACTCTACTGGCTGCTGGACCTCTAATAACAGGGCAACGCCTCTACATGATCGAACTACAAGATGCCTTATCTGACCACATGCTTACTGCTGCACAACGACCCATTGAGATTGACACATGGCACTGGTGTCTCAGCCATGCCAACTATCAAGTTGTTGCTATCATGGCACAAAACAGTCTCCTGCCAGGTATGCTATCCACCTCCCTCCCTGCACAACCTAAATGTAACATCTGCATTCTTGGCAAACAGACAAAAACATCAGTTCCTAAAGTGCAGGAGGCAGGACACAGGGCAGTTAAAAGACTACAGATAGTATGCTGGGCCCATGAATGTGCAATCATATGCAGGAAACAAATATATTATGGATCTTGTTGACGATTATACAAACATGCCCTGGTCTATTCCACTCAAATCTGAGGCGGATGCATTCACAGTGCTACAAGCATGGGAAAAGGCTCGAGAACTTGAAACTGGGGAGAAAATTGGCATATACCATACTGGACACGATGGTGAACTAAAGGATCACCAAATGGAAGGATGGCTCACCTCCAAAGGGACAAAGCATAAATACGGCGCTCCCTATACCTCACAACATATGGTACAAGTTGAACAAATGCACCAAACACTTCAATGAAAAGCACAAACAATGAGGTTAGCCTCTAAATGTCCTGACACACTATGGAACAAGTTTTACCTTACCACAGCACACCTTCATATGAAAACAATAACCAAGTCACTGAACAACAAAACTCCGTTTGGCATAACCACATCCCTGACTATTCATATATGTGCAAGATTGGGTGCAGAGCCCTTGTGCTCATATTACACCAGCATAATCCAAAACTCAACATGCAGGGGATTGAATGCATTTTTATCGGTTATGCTCAGAACTCAAAAGGGTACAGGTGCTATGATCCACAAACTAGAAAAATCTATGAGTCCTACCATGTGCGCTTTCTTGAGAGATATGACAAATCCTCTACCTTAATGGAAGGACCCACCAAACATAAACAAGTACCCACCCCACAGTAGCTGGACCTAACAAGCCTAACATGATTGAACCAACACTGATCCACAATGTCTACAAAATGTCATCCATCAATCCATTCCCCACAGATGACAATGACAACAAGCCTGAACCCATGCTCAACCCAACCACACTACCAGACAATAAACTGGACAAGCAACATGACCAGGATGACTGTAACACAACAACACCTCTGCATTGTTCCAACAGAATCCATATACCTACCATCAAAGCCAACCCTGATCACCTACCAATCACATATACCAAACAGGCCATATTAGACTCATGTGCAGCAGGAGATAGGTTATGCGCATCCACTTCAGGAAATGTAGTGTGTTTCCTGAGAAAAAGGTGTCAGAAATATGTTTTTCAATTTCTGACACCTTTTTCTCAAGAAACATGTGAAATGTTGTGTCAGAAAATTTTAGAAAATATGTAAAATATTCTCTTAATGTTTTTTTTATAGAATGATAAATTTTTCTATCATTTATCTTGAGAAATAATAATAGAAATAGTTGAAATGTTCTTGATTATCTTCTTGAAAAACATGTGATATGTTTCAGCATGTGTTTTTCAAAAAACCTTTGTCATGTTTGTGTGTTGTACCTAGAAAAAAACTCTTTGTTCTCTTTAAGAAACAAATAGCAGAATATTTCAAAATATTTCTTAAGAAACATGCAATCAAACATATAATTGACTGAGGGTGTTCATAGTATAATGTCTGTATATATGTATTCTGGTAACAATGGGATGGCCACCCTGTAGCTGGCTGGCATAGAATGTGAAGCAATGGAGCGGCCACCCTGTGGCTAGTGTGATACATGTGAAGGGAGAAATAGGACAATGATAATGAGATGTTGGGCAGACGTAGGAGTTGATGGTGCAACTAACATTGCTCTCAACCACTACACCACTTTACTCTGTTATCATCCCTGTCACCTCCTATTCTCTGACTGGCAGGCTTTCATACCAGAATTTTCAGAAAAGTTTTGCATCTACAACACTATTGCTGAAGCCAAGAAAAATCTGGTCACCTTCAAACTATCCCTTGACAAATGTTTCACCACATTTATTATTCATTTTAGAAAGGAGGCTTATAAAATGGGCTGAAATTACAACACACCTTGATTCCAGCTCAGCAGCGCCCTGCCAGAATACATCCACAGCATCTCTGCACCATGCTGAAGCAGCCTACCTTTACAAGGGTCTCAAAAACCTCATTAACCAAGTTGATCAATTTTATTGAGAAGACCAGGCTATCTTGCCCACTGTCTGCTAGCCCAGAGAAGCATCAGCCACTCCAGGTACATCCATTGTTCCTCCACACTTCTGCTAGTCAGCCACTCCCAAAGAGAAGTGCAACTCATGCTCTGCACCATGCCAGTCTGCTCAACTGCAATGAGCTGTGGAGGTGGAGGTGGTGGAACAGCCTGAAAAGGTCCTGAACAATAACACCCTCCAAGCTTGACAACTTCTTGGATGCCTTGAATAACGATAAGTACTGCAATGCTAGCCATGCTCATAAAACCAGGTGCCCCTTAACTGCCATATCAGAGGAAATGAAGGACTACAGGAAGGGAAAGGGGCTCTGTTTTCTCTGTAGTAAGTCTGAGTACACATGTTTGACTTTTCAGCATGTTAGAAATTTTTTGCACTTTGCATGTAACAAAAAAAAATTGATATAATGTAAGGAAATACATTGAAACACATGAAAACTTTAGTGCATTGATCAAGTGGTCACATCAACCTCAGCACTGAAGGAAGACATCTGGAGTGAGTTCACACTTTGATGTACACCAGCAATTGAGACTGGTCCATATATAAAAGCTATGGTAAGTGCAGGATAGACAAACTGCAGACAATTAATACATCAATCAAAAAGGAGAAAGCCATACACACTGAGATTGATAGATAACCTGTTCCAACCACTCTATAAGCAATATATGGAGCAAACCAATTTGAAGGAATTATTATACCCATTACAATGCAAACAAGCTATAGAGGTCCATGTCATGCTTGTGATTAATCATCTTGTTGCATCTTACTTGAAGGACAGCATAAACAGCTCCTGAGTCCATCAAAACAAATAGGGCAAAGCTTGATCCAAATAATTTTTTTTGTTGGCTATCTGGCATGTTTCTGCGTAAGAATTTGATGCGTGCCCTGTCAATTCCAATTCTTTGCCAGTGCATAATTCAAGATAGGCAAAAAATATACCTTAATGTCCAGCCAATGAAGGATGTTGCAACCAAATTTGTTATGAAGGAGAACATTGTAGTTGCAGTACTCAGATAGAGCCAGGATTTACTGTTGGATGCTATGCTCTCTTCTAGGAGGCGTGGATTTGAGTAGATTGCCAAGTATACCAATGTAGTGACTGTAAAGGTATTAGCCTGCATATAGAGGTTTATAAATGTGCATACTAAAGGTACATAGACATAAAGCTATAGAAATGTACAGTGCCCAACATCGTCTTTCAAAGATAACCCAAGCACGCCATATAATAAAGGCATCATTGCTGATTGGCTGTACAATATTCAGCTGCAGGATATATAATCCAAACTTTGATAACTCACGACAAGCATTTCCAGCATGAGTTTGAAGACATCCCATTTGCGATAGATATAGTGGATGTTGTCCAGACCATTGAGAAGAGGATTAGTGCTATGCTGAAGAAATTGGAAGTAGATGATATTTTCCCGCAATCGCAGTATCCAGTAGGTTGTAAGAAGAACAACTCCGAGGCAAGTGATGGCCAATTGACAGATGGAAATCCGAGTCCAACGCCTGTTAGGCTCCAGTAAATGACGATGTGTGTTTCCCCCTGAGATTGACTCCCATTGCAGAGGTATAAGCAACCATTGTTGCAACTGGTATCAAAATACCTGAATGGAACATCAGTACATGAGGTCATCACTTGTAAATTCACCAGGACCATAGCATAAGGAAAGAATTGTCATGGAAGCAATCGAGTCACTAGATATGTCCTGTGCTAGTGCTTGTATAATTTGCCGCTCTTGTGGCGTCATAATAAGGCTGGCTGTAAGGCAGTGGAAATGAGCGAGACTCTTTGCTATCACTGCTCACAACTTGAATATATAATCGAGAAATAAATATCATTTGATCCTCTCTGTTACAGTTATCTGCTAACCATGTGTTCGAAATGGCAGCGGAGGATTCCGAGGTAGTAGTCTCATTCTATATGAGAATCATCATATGTGGAATGTCCTATGTAGCAGTGCTGGTACGAGTAGACATAGTTCAGTGCTTTATCATCAGTTAGTAATTACATCAACCAATGATGTGGCTGCTAAGCAAGATTGAAATGACTCACAAAAGTAACCAGGGTAAGTCTAGTGAAACAACCCTAGGAAGGTTCTTGACCTATAGTTCCAGCTACGAAACAAATAGGAGTGTACGTCACTCAATTTGACATGCGGTGGTTCGTGAACAGGTGAGGCTGTGGAACCAAGTGTGTGTGTTCAACCCTCCTGATTTCCTCACTCTTTGGTTGTTAGACCTGTCTTATTACGGTATTGCACCCCCTTTTAAACACCTTTTTTGACTAAAGGCTGGATCAACAGCTATGAGAAACATCGTACATCATACTTGTCAAGTTATAAGGCCAAGTTACACATCAAGAGCAGTGCTCCTAGTATGAGACGCCAAGCCGGAGAAGTTTCATGACTTGATGGTAATTTCAACCGTGAAAAGCGCCAGATACAACTTTGTAAATATGCTTACATCAACTTCAATTACATGCCATCTTGAAACGAGTCAATGTAGCTAATTGTGGAGAGTAACCAGTTATTTGGGTGAAAGTGGTAGCTGAAATCACATTTTAAAGACGTGAAGTCCTGATGACAGCGAGCTTGAATGTTCATCAAATTTATTTTTGCGAGACAGCTCTCCTCGGTTGTGGTGATATGTATTGGGATGTGAAAACACATCTTCCTCGGTATAGGTCAACCTGGAGGGGTGATAGTATTGAGACATTAAAATATACGTCTAGGGTTACTCGCTTAACAAATGCAAGCTCACATACATATCATCGTCAAACTCAGGATATGCGCACTGCACCGACAAGAACTCACGACTAATGGTGCATTCCCGTTGTTTATTCTCCCTGGGACGCTACCTACCTCATCTCTGTTGAGTTGATACAATTAGAAGCGTCATCAACTCTTCTTCCCTTCCACATCTACTCCGTTTGCTAAGCGATAACTCATTTGCGCATACCAAAAAATTTTGACGCCGACATGTCATTCACCAACCTAACGCTGACTATGAATAATTGCAATAGGTCGTTTTAAAGATATCTCGCAAGAGTGAAACTTGCAACCTTTAGTCGGTCTCCGAGGATCACTCTTTTAGTCGTTTGCGTTGAAAGTCTTTTTATAATAGTTTTGAAGTCAAATTGTTGCTCTGCGCAACCTCGAAGCCAATGCAGCATCGCCTGCAATAGTATGGCAATGAAGTGTCAGGAGTCTTGTGTGACACCTGCCGTTTCACTGTTCTTGATTGAATATCCGTATACGGGCAGCCGCAAATCCTGCCTCATCAGTTCTATTGACAAATGATGGAAGAAAGTATAAATAACAATGACATGTTCGTTCTCACCAAAGTCAGGATGGAAAACAAGCTGCAAGACTTTGTTACTAAAATCTCTACGCTTGTTTTTTGCTGTACTGATTCTGAGCTGACGTTAGAAGCGTGTACCCGAACGACTACGTGACTCTGCGGGAAAGTTCAATTTAATAGTCCTAACTGCTGTTCTCCCGAGATCATGTTCTTGACCCACGATGCTGCAGCAACCGATTGCCTTTCTATAAAGTATGTCAATTCGAAATAGAGCAAGGCCTGGATCTGAGAGTGTTGAAGTACGCGCAGTGATAGAATATGTATCATCAGAGTCTTCCGACTAACCGAGCCACAAGTATTGCATTTTCTGTCTTCTGTCCATACTCAAACGACATCGCAAGCCCAACGGCGCAGCACATGAGGAAAGGAAGGTCTATAGGTTATTCGATGCGTAGTTAGCACGGCCGTGGCGGGTTGCATGACACCGTGCCCATGATGGAGTTCGATACGACAAAGGGTTGCAAATCATTTACTCCAAGATGTACGTGTACTTTGCAGATACTTCGAGCACAAACGTCGCCGCAGAGGCGTACTCAAGTCCGCCATGAATGTTCCCCATCTGGCGCGAGAGAATCATAAAGATTACTAGGAGGGGCGGGAAAAAGTTAAGCAAGCGATTCCGCGAGACTTTGAAGTCGGAAGAACAAAGGAACAAACTGGATTGCATTGGTGCCAGTGGGTTCGGAGGGTGAGCCACCAAACACGAGCACACTGACCAAATTTCGACTCGATCAAAAGTGATCGAGAAGAGCACATCACCGTCTGTCTGCATCAAAACTTTTTGCAACTATTCAGTTTTCATCGTCGTTCTCCCTTCGCCGTTCGCTGCGGAACTTTCGGCGTACTCTCAGGCCACATTCCACTCGAACATCAACACCAGCAATGGAATCGACGCTGCCGAGGAAGAAATTAGAGGGCTATGAGTTCTATCAAGAGGTGCTGGGAAGTCCCAAGCTGATTGTTGCGCCGATGGTGGATCAAAGCGAGCTTGTAAGTGCTTTATTTCTCAGGCTGCAATGACGTTGATCACTGGTTCAAAGGCGTTTCGGAGACTGACCAGACGTTACGGTGCTCAGGTCAGTTATTCTGTTCAAATGATGAACTGTGTACTAAGGGGTTAATAGCTAGTATATACACCTATGATCAGTGCCAAGGCATGCTGTTTTATTGTGCTGAGGAATTTCAAGAGCTAAGACAGTCACATAGATGTTTGCCGATACAACACACAAGTACTACCGAGAACAATACTTTGACATTGCATCAGGCGAAGAAGGCGCTGCATCTCTCCCTTCTTCCTCGGACACAGACCGCCCACTGATTGTACAGTTCTGTGCCAACGACCCCGATGCACTTCTCAAATCCGCCAAGCTCGTCGAGGCGCATTGTGATGCAGTCGATATCAACCTCGGGTGCCCGCAGGATATCGCGAAACGAGGGCACTACGGTTCCTTTCTGCAGGATGAGTGGGATTTGATATATACCATGAGTGAGTCTTTCTCTTCTTGCTCTTATTTGATAGTGACAATGAATCGAAATCCAAGTCAACACACTCCACAAGAACCTCTCTGTCCCCGTCACGGCCAAATTCCGTGTGTTCCCCGACATAGAAAAGACGGTAGAGTACGCGAAAATGCTCGAGCGTGCAGGCGCGCAGATTATCACTTGTCATGGACGTACACGCGAGCAACGGGGACAGAACACCGTGAGTTCCTCTTGTCCCCTCCCCTCATATATGCATACATGCTGACGCGGACACAGGGTTTCGCATCCTTCGCACACATCGCCGCCGTCAAACGCGCCGTCTCCATCCCCGTCTTCGCGAATGGCAACGTCCTCTTCGCGGCCGACGTGCAGCGGTGTCTCGACGAGACAGGCGCAGACGGCGTCATGTCTGCTGAGGGGGTGTTGTACAACCCTTCCTTGTTCCGCGGGCTTTCCTCTTCCATCTCACATCCCACTCCCGATTCCATCTCACCCTCATCATCAACCTCCGCCTCCGCCTCTACCACACGACAAAAACACCACGAACTCGATACCCCTTCTACCGTAGCGACTCTCGCACTCGAGTATCTTTCCATCGTCCGCTCACAGCGCACGCGCACCTCCCCCTCCGCCGTTAAGGGTCACCTCTTTAAAATCCTCCGACCTGCGCTCGGACGGGAGAAGTACCACGATCTTCGGGAGCAGATCGGTAAGGTGCGGGTTGACGTGCCGAGGCGGCTGAAGGCGTGCAAAGAGGGCAAGGAAGATCAGGAGGAGGGGGAGGAGGCCTGGACATGGGTGGATGCGTATGTACGGATTGTCGAGGAGGTGCAGGGAAGACTTCAGGAAGATGCGCGGATTGCGACGGAGGATGGTAACATAGCGCTTGAGGAGCTTGTGAGGAGGGATGAGAAGACGGGGTTGGATATGTTGCCGTGGTGGATTGCGCAGCCTTATTTTAGGCCTCTGCCTGTGCCTGTGGCGGGGAAGAAGAGCAAAGGTGTGTCCTCGATCCTTGTTCTGCGCGTCTCAGGTTTTTTGTAATTATATGGTGCTTTTTTCAGAACCTGCATCGGAGACGAGGAAAGAGAAGGAGCTATTGCATGATTCAACGAACTCGAACTCGTCCGAACCAGGCACGTCTTCTGTGTACACAGTTACATTGCCCGACTGATTTCACCTGCGGTTATCTACATAGGATGCGTTCCCGCGAAACGATCCCCACCCAAAGAAGCGGACTTGGATGGGCAAGGCAATGATGACGCAGGCGTGAAGAGGGTGAAGATTGATGGTGCCTGTTAGTCAGCGAAGGGGGTCTTCTGGATACCTCATATCTTTTGTGTATACTACAGTCATGAAGGTATTTTCCCTACGCATTTGTCGCGACGTTTTGCGGATCGGTACAAAAGGGAGGATAAGACCTTTGGCGGCTGGCTGATTGGGTGTCCTTATGGATCCAAAACTGGCAGCAGCCCAAGGATCTGACCGACATACTCGGCAGATATGAAGATCCTCTCAATATTGCCCTACTCGATGTTTCCGCACTAATGCAGCAGTTGCAAGTAGAGCACGAAAAGGTGGCCAATGTCTGCGACAGCTTTCCGTTCAGCCTCGTCATTCCTGCAAATCGGGTCTCTGCGAAGTTTAGGGAATCACTCGCGGAGGACGCCGCTCTCAAGTCAAGTGTGTTGGTCCTCGACTCAGCCGGATTCGACACTTTCTAATGGCAAGCCTTTAGCATTTCGGCGCAAGATATTTAGTGGCTTAATGGAATTACCCAAATACGAAGCCCAAGCTCTGCAGGATGGCGCAGAAGCTGAAACAATCACTCCTGGGAGAAAACGAAGGAAAGAGTCTTCAGCAGCATTGCAAGATCGGCCTTGCAAGAAAGTCGCAGATTGAATGAAATCAAAGTGTTTTCATCAACATGCAAAAACCATTGTCAGTGTCCCACCACTTCAATCCTCTGACACGCCGGACAGGCAAGCGATTAGAGAGCTATATTATTCCCATGTGCTCCTCTGGTTAAATATAGTTTCCATTCTAGTGAGATCGTAATGAATGAGTTATAAAGTTGATTTCACTTGTTTGCTTTTTTGGATCCATTATCTGTAGGTAAAAGTAAAAGTTGAGAAAACAGGTCAGAAGTCATGTAACAGTAACAGCTGTCACCGAAAATGCTCGAGGGATTTCCTGAAGTGATTGTCAAGTTGAGATGCACTGATTTGAGACATAAGGACCTTCGTCAGTTGTCAAGGGGATGCAAATGCATCTGTCTTGAACCCAAAGGCATCTTTACAAAGCACTTGTGCGAGTGAGAATACGAGAATATTCAAGGACCTTCTTCCGATAGCAACGTGGCATTTACAGCAGTCAAATACAAGCGATCTCAGACAATTCCAGATAAGCTACAGTACCCTGCAATGACATTAACCGGAAACGACCTACGTCTTCTGCGACCATGTCATGTACATCTGTAGGTAAACACTCCGTAATGGATCTTCAGCTTCCCGGATAACTGCTTCCGTCATTGCGGAAGTCATATCATCAGCCACCCAATGGAGGACCTTTGACTTTCTTAAAGCATGACGAAAAGATGCCCAGATTACTTGACCCATCCACCCAGCACGGGGATCTGGGTAAATAGGTGATCAGATATCCCATTGCATTTGTAGTGGCTTACCGCTATTGTCACCATTTGTAGGGCACCGAATTCCGATGCTATGGACCTGACGAAAGTACTCGTTGGAATTCCTCGATCGTCATTGCGCCTGGACCCGCGGATACTAACATTCGCAAACTTTCTGAGTTTTTCGTACTGCGATTGCCCACATGGAGTTCAACCGTTTCCGTTGAACTCCAGGTGAGCAAAGTAACTACATCATGTCCCTACGCATCTAATAATATAAACCGTTTCCGTTGAACTCCAGAACTCCAGCTGAGACTTTGTCATCGCCTTCCGCGCTGTCCGCGACCTTCCCTGCGTGTATCCGAGACGCCCTGCTGTTAGGTTATGGGCCCCGCAAGCGGTCTACTCAACGCTGCATCGTCCAGCCCTGGAGATGCATTCAAATTCCCGAAGCTCAATGGCGAGAACTACGCACTGTGGGCCGAGCACATGAAGGCCACACTGCAATCTCGCTACCT
>JABAJZ010013834.1:0-15136 GCA_018857265.1 Termitomyces sp. T32_za158 | reverse complement strand
CTTCTTCTTCCTTTCCTAAACCGAACGCTTCCCACTCGCCAGGCTGTATTGGCACAGCAAAATTGACAGTTCTATTTCCTTTGTGCCGTAAGAAGTATTGTGCACCAAGGGCGTCCTGCACAGTTGCATGCGAGACGTGAGTCTGACCCAATGCTAGACCAGTTCTTGGAGCAGTCACAAGTATGTCTAAGTCGCCAAAAGTAACCTTCTCAGGAGCTTCGCGAGGGACTATAACACGTCGATAGAGCGTTTGAAGACGAAGAAGCAAACGATTCTTTAACGCATTGTAGACTGGCAGCGGCATCCGGGGAAAGGAGCCTGGGCCTAAGGTCGCGAGGAAGGCCCTTCCACCCATAAACAAAAAGTGGGAAAAATTAGCCTGGCCTTGATAAGTAATTCAAATCCTCATCCTGGGCTTTAGCTTGTCGTATCTGCACAAGAAAAGAGTAACGCAGTTTTTAGGAACCCGACTCGGAGGTGTACAGTATAACAAACGATATAACAATCACGTGACAGTGGTCGTCGTCGAACGAGTCCCCCATGGTCGTTGCGCCCCCAATCGCATGCTGTTTCAACATAGTCATATGTAGTGCCTCTACCCAATCAAAGATCGCGTGGACCTATATCCACAGATTGGAATGGACCGTTGGCACTTCCCCCAACAGAAACGCGTTAGTTGTAATAAAAAGTGTGAAAACTTCAAGTCGAGATGGAGTATGTATATGAAAGAGGAGGGTAACCGTTTTAGGTTATATATATATATATATTGTTTTGGTTACCAGATGCTACAAATATTGCATCTCAGAAACATAGATATTGACTAGGGTTACAGACATTTCTTATGCTAGCCGATAGGTACTCGACGAGCCAAACGATAAACCACGAAATTCAGGCAAACTGATGGACCGACCTTCATCACGAAGCTTCTTAGCGAGGTTCTTGAACCGCTGGATCGCCTGGGGCCATCTAGTTGCTGTATAATGACCTTCGTTCTGAGGGAACACTGCGATAGCAATCCGGAGACGAGTGACTTCTGACTCGCTAGCTCCCGTCCGCTCCACTGCGTTCATGAACGAATCGAGAGAAAGGGGGGAAGACTGGATCGTGCAGGCCATCTTCGTCAGTTTTGGAAGCAGCACGCCCTGCGCTATGTGCTCTAATGTCGGGACGGATATAATGGTCTTGGGTACATTGAGGTCTTCGAGAGCCGGCACAAGCTCGAGGAGAGGGTCCAGAAGCATGGCCGGAATTTGAGCTTCGAGTACTGAGAGGTTGATAAGAGTGCAATGCGAGCGGGAAACGAGTGAGAGAAACCCTGGAAGGCTGTCTTTGAATCGGAAGTCGGTGATTTCGAAAGAACATAGAGAAGGGAGCGTTAGAGATTCGAAAAACACCACTGCGGCGCTTGGGCCTTCAGAAGTGTTGGTTATTGAAAGTGACTGTAGGTGAGTTTGGACAATGGTATTGAGAGCAGCAATATGTGTGTTTCTAAAGATAGGGGAAAGAGAAAGCCAGCATGATACAGCGGAAGCACACTGCGACAGAAGCCAGTGTGCGGTATTGACATCCAATTGTGTATCTCTAAAATCGACTTTGGTCAATTGATCCCAAGGTAGTTGGATTTGAGACAAGGGCAGTGGAGCCAGGTCGAGGGAAAAGTCACGCATTTGGAATGCTCGCAACTTGGGAGCATCTTTGAATACCTCCAGATCCGAAGAGAACTCGTGTTCAGGTCTATCTGACAGTCGTGAACCCTCACTTTTGAGCGTTAGGGATTCCAAGACTGGGAACGACGGAGACGAAGTTCGCAGAAAGCCAAAGAGATAACGCATGGAGGACATAAGATTTATATGGGTGAATTGATGAGAAAATGGGATGATGAGATTATGCAGGGGATCGATAGCTTCAGGCAGAAGGATGTTGCCATGAACAAAAATTGCAATGGACCGGGCACCACGAGAGATGATCTCCTGCGACTTTTCCGTCATGTAACCAGACTCCTCGAGCCAATGTAACAAGGACGGAAATTCAGGATATCTAATGAAGATATCATCCCATAAATCTCGTGAATTCAGAACGATCTCTCTCCACCAAGAACAGACTGCCATTATTGAAAAGATACTCCACGAAGAGCGATTAGTGGGAGTAGAGGGTATAGTTACGTGCGGTCGGTTATGTCTGTCAGACGTAATGTCTGGAGGAAGCTTGAGAGGTGTCGGAGAACATTCTTTGAAGATTCTGACGAGAAGTTCGGGTGGGAGTTTCTTATAAGGTGCCAGTGCAGATTCCAGTTTGTTGATACGCATAACCTGGCGTTGTCGCTCGTTCAACAACTGGTCAAGATTGGCTAGCACGCCTGTTATAATCGCTTCGTGCTGAGTCTGGGCGTCACGTAGTTTTTCCAGCAGACTATGGAGTTCCACCTCTGATGATTCTGATAATGTGTAATCAGATTTCCAAGCGTGATCTTCAAGTGGGTGAGTGGGCATGTTAGAGACATTGGAGGCCATTATCGGGACTCGTCAAGGTTGCAACGTCGAAACATTAGACATAAAAGGGTGTTGACATGTGAACATGATTCCTAAGAAGTGCTTTTTGACACCAGTAGATGTGTCGAGATCACGCAGGGACCGAAGTGTTGGTGTGGGACTACATATTACAATGATGCTTACAGGCGGACTTTCAAAACACAAATTTAACCTCGCCATCGGGCCTAGGCGCCTAGATACGTATATGTATCGTTAAGCTTCCATGGATGGAGTCATGAAGGAACCAAAGCAGACTACATAACTCCGAAGGCGTCTTCACGTTTATAATCAATTCAAACCTTCGATGAGCCTACACTGGTATTGACAGGACAAATATCCAACGACTGAATCACTCACCTATTATTCTTCATCGTGCCATCACGTCTACGGATGCTACTAGTGGAGAATAATCAATGTTTCTTTACGCATCTCCAAGTTACACGAGCTTACAAGGACAGATAAAATCACAGTGAGCTATAACAGTCCGATGGACAAGATAAATAACCTTCCTCCCTCCTCAAGCCTCTTGAAAGATTCCTTGAAGCCCTTAATTGCTTACCTGCAGCATGTTTCAGAATCATGACGAATCGGATGAAGCAACTGGTAGGCAAGTGCTCCTGACCCTTGACCGTACGCCCTGCTGTGTCCACTAATAACTCAAGAGAATGAAAGGATGACCCAATCGTGCCAACTAGCTTGTCATATCTGTAATCAAGATTCTCAAGGCGTAGTGAGAGTAATGTGTCTGAGTATGTCGAAGTCCTTCTTGCAGGAACTCAACGAGATGCCGAAATTCACGTTATTATGTCTCTCGTGTCAAGGAGATGGACATGGAGCAAAGTGAGTGCAATACAATATGAGAGAAGATTGTCGAGCCTGATACATGAGCATGAGGCTGCTGTTCTCGTTACCTCTAAATCTTTCAAGTTTTTTGGTGCAATCTATTCCTGGGATTTAGGTTTCGACGTGATTTCGAGTAAGGAAGAGAAGGTCAACATTGGAGGAACAGTCTTGAGCTCGTTTGAGATAGTTCCATGCGAGGTTGAACAATGTTAGGAAGTGACATCCGTTTCCAGGGGTAGACAGATGCAGAGCTAGCATGATGCACGGAAATAAAAGCCATTCCGTAGTGACAACATCGAACCATGGTACCGAAACCTCTCCTCAAGCTGGACTACAGAAAGGACATTGTAACCAGGCAAATGGAAAAACATGCAGTTTGAGTACCTTTAGATTGAGAAAGATTCTTGAATCTAGCCGAGTCGGAAGCTGACTCGTGTTCAATCGTTTGTGAGAGGTTAGGGATTCCAATGCTGGGAATGATGGTGATGAAGATCGCGAGAGTAAAAGAATGAATTGATCCATGGAAGATGCAAGGTTGACATGGGTGAATAAAATCTGAGGATGACGCGTATCGATGGCTTCAGGCAGAACGATATGAAACGCAGCAAATTGCAATGGACAATGGCATGAGCTATACTCTTCTATACCTTCTCTGTCCCCTTGACACAGTGTCAGTCACAGGTCATGAAGAAAAAGACGTTTGGTTTTGGTAAGAATGGTTCCACAAGGTTCCAAATCTATGCGATGGATGTCCAGAAGAGAGCCCAAGTAAGAGCTCTGGTTAAAGTGCTAGTGCAGATTTGAGCTTGTGAATACGCAGTACGCCCAAGTTTTCAAGTTGAACGAACGCTCCTTCGCAACGATCGTTAAAGCCACCTTGAGCTAACGCTGGAACTGCCTGTGCAGGTAACGCATAATGAGACCCCGCGACTGAAGGTCAACTCGTCGATGTCGTCAAGATTGCACGCGTTGAACACGATTGAGGAGCAGTTTCTCACGACCCTTCCAATAGTAACCTCCCCCTCCATTCATGTCTAAGTACGCTCCCCACGGCCACTCAACGAACAGGCCTCGGGCAACTGCATCTACCATATGCCAAAAGTGTCTCGGCACAGGCCAGTCAGCTTGTGGATCGCTGACTTGTCTTCAACTCACTTCGGTGTCTCCAGGTCACTTCATCTACGAATGCAAGTCTACTCGACCATATGTATCGCGGCCGTCTCGTACGCAAATGCTAGATAACCCTAAGCTTCTTGCGAAGCTGAAAGCCGAGGGGAAACCTTCTGTGGAAGTGCCGGAGGAATTTAAGAAGAAGTGCGTCTTCATTGTCTACCACAGTCAAGCCTGCTCAACTTCGAGTCCCATGTAGAAGCGGAACAGCGAATAAGATATTGGAGTTGAAGGAGAAAGAGCGAGAGAAGGAGAAGGAAAAAGAAAAGGATGAGGGCCCGTCACGAAAACGTGCACGGCGGTACGTCCTTGTGTTGTCTTCTCATCAATATACAGTGTAGCGCCTGACTCATTTCGACGCAGGTCTTCAGCCTCATCAGACTCAGATTCATCTTCAGACTCGGATTCCTCTCCAACTTCTGACTCTGAGTCGGATTCTGATTCTGACTCTAGTACTGATTCAAGGTCATCTGCAGAATCCGATTCTTCGCGTTCAAGAGAACGGGATCGAAAACGGCGCGTGCCTCTTCGAGGGCGCAGTCGTTCGGATTCAAGATCGAGATCACGCTCACGGTCTGTATCTTCGGATGATTCTGATGATATGCGTGGAAGGAGACGTTGAAGTTGCAAGTTTACATTTTTGTGTTTTTGTCAGGTCCGAAATACCAAGCCTCAATAGACTTAATCAAGTCCTGAGAAATTGAGTATAAAACGATATTATATCAAGCGGCACAGAGGGAGGATATACAAACGACGTAATGTAAGGAACTTCGGGGTTATATTGTTGGACATTTATCCCCTCCAATGGCGCTCGTGTTCATTATGAGAGCAACGATGAGCCTGTGTTAGAAATTAGACGAGATCGCGGATTTGGCAAGTGGTATCGTACCCATAAAGTCCTAGTACCTCAGCAAAAATAAGAATGAGCACCATACCCACGAAGACTTTTTGCTCATGCACATAGGCTCGTACACACTGGTGGCGCCAACATATAAGTTAGTACTATGAGCTACATTGAGAGCAGTGAGAATTCGCACCGAGTCTCCTACAATTCCAATGGCGTATCCTGCTGCCAAGCCTGTTAATCCGCATGCAAGGCCAGCACCGAGATGCGTGAATCCCGAAAATAGCGAATATTCACCAGGTCGTACTATTGTCGGAAATTTATCAATGTCAGATACATGCTGGGACGTATGGGAATGGAGATTACGCACTACTGCCAGAAATAAGGACAGACACAACAAGCCCGTACACAGCGATAATACCAGACATGACGACTGGAATCAGTGACTAGACAACCACTTGAACATTAACTTCACGAGAAATAGCGCATGAGACAGGCACACCTTCATGATTAACTCTGGCTTGAAAGCTCCTAGGCCAGCAATGCCGATTCCAGCTTTAGCTGTGCCGAACGCAGCACCCACCGCTACGAGACGAACACGATGCGAGTCAGCTCATATGTTTCAGAGAGCCCGCACGAAGCTCAGAAGACTCAGGTAAGATACTACGTACTGCTGAGAATCATCTACATAACAAGAAACGACACTAGTCAGTTGGGTGCGTCACTCAAACATTAGAGTATGTGGCATCACATACTGCTGAAGCCACGCCTGCAAAACCGAAGAACGGCGCGAATGGAGGGCAGACGGACATTTCGGCGGATTTCGTTTGTGAAAGGAGGGTGAAGGGAGAAACTAGAACTAGAGGAAGAATGCCAGAAAGAGTCGAGTCTGTCTGTGTCCCGATTTGGCACGTTTGGAGATGTTTGATGGTTCGTCAAAATCCATTCAAGGCTTTTACTACACGACACAATATGAGAGAGCTACAACTACATATTCAGAATGAACATGAAATCCGGATGGATTGGACGGATGCCACGTTCAATTTTTCAGGCCGTTCTAAATGTAGAGGAAAAGATGGCTCTTGGATTGGAGGTGGACAGAGATGAAACCATGGAGGTAAAGGAAGAGATGTATTAAATCAAGTATTACTTCTTCTTGACGCTCTTTATTCTAATTTGTTCGTTTCCAATGAAAATTCCCTGTAAACCGAGCGTCAATCTAACATCTCACAAAAAGTTCAAAAAAGTACCTTGCCCTTGTACGGTTCCGGCTTCCTATAACCGCGTACCTTGGCCGCAAAAAGACCCAACAAGTGCTTATCCGTGCACGAAAGCACAATTTTTGTAGGACTCGGCACCTCCGCCGTTATATGTGTTGGAATGGGCACGAAGACCGAATGCGAATACCCCAGCTTCATATTGAACCGTTTCCCATTCCCTCCGTCTGAGGTCCCGCGTGGGTCTTCCTCGAGCGCTACACGGAACCCGACACCGACAAGGTACAGAGGAACGGTGAATCCCTCCGTCATACCCGTTATGGCGTTGAATATCAGAGTACGAGTCGTTCCCCACATCTGTCGCTGCACTTTGATATTCGCGTCCTCAATGGATACTGCTACCATGCTGGTTTCAGGAAAGGTTATCTTCATGTATGGTTGGAGGGGGACGGAGGTGGTGCCAAGAGGCCCAGCTATTGAGAGAGCGGTCGGGGTCGGGGTAAGGGTGACATTTTGGGGAACACGAATGGGCTCGCGTCCGATGTGCGAGACGTGCGCAAGGACGCGTGCTGTCGACGAGAAACAGCGGACAGCCTGCCCAAGCTGTGACCGTACTATCATGGCCCAGTCAAGGAATATTGGATTACGTAAGGAACATCAAGAAAAGAATTTCAAGTCTGCGCTTACGATCAACATCGGGCTCGTATATGACGTTCCTCGCCGCCAGGCTCCAGTAGACAGTCAAACTATGAGCTCAATATTCTTCATCTACCGGTAGAACTGATCGAAATATGTGTGAGTCGAGCATCTCTCAATGAAACGGGTCAATGAAACGCCTTTCGCAAGGTTGGTGACGGGCAGTTGTCATCACTCAGTACTCATCCTTCATAGATGGTATCGTTTTATTCCTTGCGACCGATCCAAAGAGCAGCTCATATATAGTCCCTTCCCCAGGCTACATGAGATGTTCCAACTTCGTGGACTACTACGGACTAGAAGATGTAACTCGAGCCTGATCAATTGACGTTGATCATCGAATGATGTCGCCCTAGAAACCCCCAGGCTACCCCGAGCAGGAAGTATATAAGGCGCATGCATACATCTGGAATCCTTAGCAGTGCTCACCCCTCTCATCTCTTCGGCACAGGTTGCCAGAGTTCGTCGTTCAAGTCAAAGTCTGCTTTTAGTTCCAAAGACGACCTTGCTTCGGATAAAGCATTCGCTCCCTTCTCCTTGCCACGTTACTCCTCAGTGCGGTACCTAGCCTTGCCGTTCCTATCAAGTGAGTCTCTGTCATTCTCATACACCTCTCATGACTTATCTCTGTCTTGGAAGGGTCTCCGCAGCATCATCCGTTGTTGATGTTCTTCCACGAAGTGTCGTGGACACAAGTCCCGAGCTTCACGTCCGCATTGTTGACAAACCCTGGTCCCCGAGAGGGAAACGATCACGAACACTCCGTCGTTCTCGCCTTGCTATCGAAGGACCTGGTGCTCTTCGTAGCGTTGTTGAGGCCCATGACTCCTGCCGAGGTACTCCCTCTGCCGCTCACCGATTCCCCATCATTGTACTCTCTCTTCCCTCCCCTGCGCGTCCGTCGATACCCGCGTCGCCATCTCTACAGGTATTATGAGGGACGCAGCGAATTAGCAGCGCGCAATCAAAAGATGTGATGGATCTCCAAACTGCCTTCATGTCCATGATGGACCTCTCCGAGAGGGCTCTGATGACCCCTCTGCTGACCCCTCCGATCATGCTGCTTCGTCAACAGAGACGTCGAACAACGGGCCTACTGCAATAAGTACGGAGGGTGATTCTACTACCCAGACGGCAACTGGTACTGGTGATTCTGCTCCCGATGCTACCGGGACAGCTGCTGGTGAACCTACAGTGACTGCTGGGCCGACACCAACGTTGGATGATTCTGCAGCCAGCGACGCCTGGAACCGCTGACCCAACCTCTACTGGACAGCCTACTGCAGAATCCGATCCTACAGCTACATCAGGTGGTGAAGACCCCACGCAAACGGGTGGTGATGATCCTAGCACAACGACTGATCCCACATCGACAAGCGATTCTACTCCTGCACAATCTGATCCGACTGCTACATCAGGTGATTCCTACACAAACTACTCCCAGCACGACTAGCGATCCTGCGCCGACATCGACTAGCGAGTCTGCTATAAAATCTGATCCAACTGCATCAGGTAGTGACGAGCCCAAGCCCATGATTCTAGCACCACAACCGATCCTACAGCTACATCAACTGGGCGAGCCTACCGCCACGTAAAGTGGTGAAGAGCCTACGCAAACGGGTGACGATGATTTTAGCACAACAACGGATCCTACAGCCGATCCCACCACCACCATTTGTTACTAAGGCTAGCAGTGCAATTCATCTTGGAGGGCATCCTCAGAGTGACCGCAACGAGTGATCTACAGCTTCACTGGCTCAGAAAGTTGAACTAGATCCATTTCATATCTTCGAAATTTCTGTCCTGAAGTCCATGTTCTGTGATAACGATGCGCCAACATAAATAGTTGTCTCCCTCTTTACGACAAGACACTGAGGTTCCACGTTTGTTTTCGTGGCTGACCAAGTCCAGGATAATTTTCCTACTTGGACGGACTCAGAAATTCGTCGCTGTCCTCTAGGTATACAGCCACAGACTGATAACCATTAGCAAGCATCTCGGAACTTACAGGTATCGCACTGAGTTGCAAACAATTTAAGCAATATCTACTACAACACCCAACATTTGCCTACTGGTTGTTGGATATACATAGATACAGGAAGTCCTGTTGAGGCCAGCCATGATGTATGTAACACGACATGCAATGATAATTGGTTGTATGCAACATTACACTGAGATACAATTGACACAAAGACAGGCAGTTAATCTATGGCTGGACACTGAGTTCGACATAACTGAGTTTGAAAAATATAACTATAAGCAAACAAAGGTAACTCGACCAAACAAAGTAAACATAATGCGCCGTTCGCGTGGAGTACGTCTCTTTCACGCGTCTGCTTAATTAATTATTGTATGCTGTCCACCGCGTTGAATATTTCATGTCAGCCGCTACGAGCAGTAGAGAGTCTTCTCAGCCACCTAAAAGAGGAAGAGGCCGACCACGAGGAACCAAAAATCGTCCAGATGCGCGAGGTGTTGGCCGACCCAGAAAGGATGGACAACCAGCGGGGAGCGGCAAAAAATCATGCACAAAAAACACCCAAGGTATATTCTTTGGTCGTCCATAAGCATTATTGATTATCATTGTTTCTCAGCTATGACTTGTACCGATGCAAACCAGCATAAAAGCCATGTGCAACTTGTCACCGTGCAGAATGATATTTCAGGTATGTATTTGACATTGCTCATTCTGATATCAATTTTGTTCACTTGGATCTTGCGGCTAGTTATACCAACATTACCAGCTTCTGGACACGGTGATTTGACCACTACAAACGCTCTTTCATCACAACACACAGTATGTAATGTAACCTTTTTACAAGACACTTCCAAAAAACTTACTTTGTCATATTAGGATGAGATGCCAGCTCGTGATGGTGCCTCATGTATAAATACTGCTGATGAACCCTTGGAAGATATGTCTATCGACTCGGCAATGGAGTTAGCTTTTCTTGATGTAACTGGTCTCTCAATGACCTTGCCTGATGTCGACACAAGTGAAACCGGTGAGTTTTGGTTATTCTGATAGAATTCAAGTCTCAGCTGATGTATATAAAATAGAACATGATGTAACTGCCACGCCATTTAATAATAACGGTATGTTTATTATTTGTGAGAAGCCGAGCTACACATTAATTACTGTACAGCTACAAGCTCTGATCTTGGCGGTGGTGACTGGTCTCCACCACATGGATGTGGGCTTGGATCTAGCCCAGACACGGTGCCATTGTCGGCTCAATCATTGGGTACATGCTTTGTATTAGATTGAATGATAGCATATCTCATGAAACTTGTAGAAATTGTTGATGAAGAAGATGAGGATGCAGATTATTTGTTAAATAATGGGATGGAAGAGGAGGAAAGAGAGGAATTTGAGCCGATTCCGGATGATGATGAGAGCGAGGGTGACCGAATAGCTGATTTAGAGAATTCAAAGCAGAAAAGGACATCTCTGCCTGCATGGTTGAAAGAAAGATATGCCGATACGCGAGAACGACTTGTATCCGAGATGGCAAAGAATACTTCTTGTCAGCCAACATGCTATGATCGTGGCATGTTTATGGATGAACCACCATCGTCATGGTTTACCACGGCCAAGAAAGTTCAACCCTCACCTAGTGACTACTTCGGCATCAAGTATTTTATTTGGCTTCCTCATCTTCTTTGCCAGGGATCCAGAATTCCATGCCCCGATTGCCTTGCGGCTTCACGTCATACTGCCAAAGGAGGTACCCAATATCTTAGTGCAAAAGGATGGCCACAAGGCCCTCGACGCATCGTTGACCTTGAAGAATGCATTTATATCATTGGCTATCGCTATATCTGTCTCAACTCAGAGTGCCGAAAGACATTTCTGAGCTGGAGCCCGAAAATTCTGTCAGCTCTGCCACGATCACTTTCAGTACACTTTACGCATCATCTCACACGTAGGAATGGTCTTACTGATCAGGTTGTTTCCTTTATGCGAATGTGTTTTCAACATGGGATTGGCCCCAATCCATTTGCAGAAATGATACGTACACAACACATCCGTCGCCATGGTCAGCTGCATGTTCAATACCTTGAAACAATTCTTATTCGCTCACAATCTACTGTTGGCCACTTCCTGTCCAAGTTCCGACCCTTTGGCCTGTTTGATGATATTAATGGTTATGCTGGTTTTGTACCTTCCCCAGCATATTTTCGCCAGTTCTATGTCCAGTTTATTGCTTCACATGCCGCTGAAATGGATCAGCATATGGCAATGCTTTCTGCTGAGGTATTACAAATTGATCACAGCTTCAAGGCATGTATTTTCGTCAATCCTTCTAATCATGGATAGAGATCTGATTACATATCATTCTAGGTTATCCGCCACTTGGGAAAAGTGTCAGGCGAAACTGTTTTTGCTGGCGGTCTTCATACTAGTATAAATGAAATGAACGAAATTCGGAGTATGATCCTCACTCCATCAAAAGCTCACGCACAATTCATGCCTGCACTTCAAGCCATCTCAAAATCTCTTGAAACATATGGTCACAAACCGATTGGAGCAGTCATGACGGATATGCCACGACTTGACAAACCTGAACTTGAAAAGACGCTACCTTCACTTCTTACAAATGTGGTACCTGTTCCGGATATTGCAACGTTACCAAAGCTCTCAGTGCCAATTGAATGGAATGTAACACAACTTGGCTCTCGCTTTCAAATCAACACTCGTCTTAATACTCTTATGGATGGTCTTGCTGACAAGGAACGATTCTTTGTTGCTATGGATATGGAATGGTCAGTTGATATCCAAAATGGAATTCAAGGTCCAGTTGCCCTCATCACGATAGCATTCAAATACGAGATATTTCTTATTCCGGTATGTATGGATTGTCTTTATAGGTTAACACAGTTATCAATTCTAAATGCTATATTAGCTCACTCAGTACTGGCATAATGGAGGACTCCCTAATGCACTTCTAACATTCCTTCGATCACCTCAGATCTGCAAAATTGGTGTTAGAATTAATGCTGACTTGAAGCGGCTTTTTAAGGACTGTGGATTCACTGAAAAAGATCAACCATTCACCAGTGGCATTGAGCTTGGACATTTAGCAAAGGAGAAGAACATCATAGCTCATGCTGGAGTTGGACTCGCAGACCTTACATCACAGGTTCTTCGACATTTTCTACCGAAAGACCCCTCTATTCGTGTCAGTACTGCATGGGACACCAGTGAATTGACTGATGCTCAAAAAACTTATGCCGCACTTGATGTGTATGCTACGTGGCAAATCTTTTCTGAGCTGAACTCGGTAGCAGCTTCAGCAGAAGCTGTCACAAAAGCAACACCTGTCGGCACATCTGTATCACTCTTATCTGCGGATCGTTCCACTATTGTTGCACATGGATTTATATCTCCTGATCAGCCCAAGAAGCTCCATGAAGTAAATGTCACTAAAACACGAATCGTCATAACTATTACTTCAATTTCAGTGCCGGGCTACATTGTTTCTGGCAGTCTTATGCCTTCAAAGCAGGACACACCCTTTACTTCTTTTCCCGAGCCTCGGTTCTATCTTGTCTGCAAACTAAAGCATCTCCAAATATCTAAGTCACCACCTCGTAATTGCTCAGAACCACCAACACAATTCCGATCTAATACTAGTATCATCTATTCCTCTGAACCATCTATCAGTGCTGAAAGTGGTGATGATATCACAAACCCACTTGACACTGATCAGCCATCTTGGTATAATGAGGCCGACATTGTTTCTGACGGTGACCAGGATCCTGCTCAATCCGCAATGGACCAAGCTAGTATGACTTATGCTACACTTCTTGATGCAATTGCACAAACACTTGAAACTCGTACATCAGATTCTAGCTTAAAACGGTCAAGTGTGTTTGGAGACATCTGGCACCTTATGCATCAATTCCCGATATCCATGCAGCATGGTCTTCGTCGACCTTTTGCACGTGCCTTACGTGATGCTTTCTTTCTGTATGATGAGGAAGACAAGTCCACAATCGAGGCATTTTTAGCTACGAAGGGAGTCAAGTGGGATACAATGCTCCAGTATCATCCCAAATGGTTATTCCAACGTGTCAAACGTCTTGTTCCTCCTCCAGAAGAGCTGTATCCCCGTGTCAGTCAGGTTTTTCAAGCGTTTGGTCCTTTGAAAGATGCTAAGACTGGCATACCTCTTTTCAATGAAAGATGCTGGAACATTGCCAAGAATGCTCTTGAGAATGTTCGTCGTGGATATTACTCTGATCCTCCAGGTGTTATTTTGTATTATCCTCGTAAACGGGACAAGTTTGGACTCCTTCGCTTTCGCTGCTGCCGTGGCACAAATGGCATTGAAGGTGGAATACATCAGAACATTATTCGATGGTTTGGGTCTTTCAATGCTGCACCAGATTTTGCAGTTGAGTTGCTCCGTGACTATGCTCTGTACCATAACTTGAAGGTGAGTATAAAATCTATTTCCTTGGTTAGTATTTCTCATTCAAAGCAGGTTGGAACATTTAATCGTACAGGAGTCCCATACAAGGGCTCTTTTGACATCTGGACACAGAATCGGATCTCTCACCTCCTTGATTTGACTTCAACACGTTTCACATCTATGCCACCTAATTTTGGACCTGGGGGCTGGGTCAACAGCAATAACTTCATTCGATCCACTGAAGTTTTTGGAATACTTCCACTCCCTCTCGATTTTCGTCTCAATTTGGGGATGCTCGTTTATCATCCAGAGTTTGCCAAAGAAAGAAGAATCCGCCAGCAATATCTTGCACAGCGCCAGGACACCCGGATGGCTATTCTTCCTATCCATACACGAGATGAGCGGGGACTCTTCAAACTGCTTATGGCTCAATCAATCGCAAATGAACCTAATTGGGTTCGTGTTGCCGGAGACTGGAATGGCCATGCCAACGGCTTGACTATTTTTTACAAGGTATGCTGTTCTGATAACTGTATAGAACTTGCTCTTCCTAATACGTCATGATGTAAAAGCTCCCTGAACACCTCAAAGCTTATTGGAAAAAATGGCAAGAGAACACAAACGAGAAGAACTCAATTTCAATAAACCAGGCAGCTTTCAACACCATTGTCAGAGCTTTGTCCCTACCATTGTCCAATATCCCGCACGTTGCTGCATCTCAGCCTCAATCTGTCTCCCAGCAGATCCAGGTCACGACATCGGAGGCACCAGCTACTTTGGTTGAACCCTGGCAAATTTCAAATGCTCTTGGCCACCATTCCGTTCAGCAATCGGCTATTCAGTATTATTATGGAGAGCGCCCTCCCCCTCCAAGTCCCTTGGACAAGGGTAAAAAGCGTGCTGCACCGGATGCTATTGATTTAGATGACCAGAGTCCTGCCATTAAAATATTGAAACGGAAACCTCGATCATGTCCAAGATGCCATCGAGTTGGCTGCGATGGCGCATTCCGAAGCCGTCCTTGTAGTAATTTGCCCTGAACAATATCTTGTTCTTCGTACTGTCGAATTAATTTTGATTTAATTTATTTAATATTGGCGCCTTCGGCGCCAATGTACATATATAGTTTGAGAGCCCAAAGACAAGACAAAGACAAGACAATTTGGTATCTTCCGAAGCTGGGCAGATTGCAACGGGATGTCTATCCCACGAGTGCAATGCATTCACGATTGTGCATGAGCTTGTTGCGAGTTTGAACCACCACAGGAACCTCTGGATCTAGATGTCAATTGTTCGTGGGCTTGTTGTGATTTTGAGCCACCACAAGAGGTTTGAGATATCGATTGTTCATTAGCTCTTTGTGAGTTCGAACCACTGGCAAGAGAATCTGTAGCATTGGAAGTCCGAGATTGCTTCCTC
>JABAJZ010013833.1:0-15178 GCA_018857265.1 Termitomyces sp. T32_za158 | reverse complement strand
AGGTTGGGTCACGTGATCACGTGATCGAGAATGCTCGCCGCTTACATCATACATCACCTGACTCACTGTACAATTTTTGGACTCCTGGCTTTGGGGAACCTTAGACTTGTTCTCTTTGGATTCCCCTTTGCCAGGTGAGTAGACTCTTATCCTATGTACCTTACCCTATTAATATACTTTGGATTCCCCTTTGCCAGTTGCGTGATTCAGCCGTAACTTCCAAAGGTTGCCCTTACAGTTCGAGTGAGACAAGGTCAAAGTTAATACAGAGTAATCATGATGGTTCAGTTATTGCTAAGTTATTGATAGGTTGTTGGCAAGCTGTTGGTAATTTGTTGGTAGGTAATATCAAGACTACTGTACAAGTTGATTGGCTATGACTCAAGTACTTGAGGAGAAGGGACTTGTCCTTGGCTGAGCCAGATCAGTTCCAGAGTACTGTATAGGGCTCCAGGGTGTATTGGTGAAGGATCTGGGACTGTATGTTGGAACTTGGTGCTATACAGGCCTAATCAAGGGTGGCAGGCATTGGGAGCAGTGTATCAATTGGTCTGACATTGGATGTTGAGCATGAGTGTCAGGTGTGATTGTTGAGGTGATTGCTTGGGGTTGGATCTCTCAGAGATGATGCAGGTGATCATGTCACAGTAGGATAAGTCAGGATTGATGTGGGTGATTGTGGCACAGTAGGATTAGACAGGGTTGATGTGTGATTGCTGGGAGTCAGGGTCAATGGGGTAGAGGACTTGGCATAATGGGAGGCAGGGTAGTTATTGAAGAGGGCAGGGCAAGTTCTTGGGGGTTGGCAGGAATGTCTGCAGTTGCATAGTGTGCCTTGGAGGTGGGTCATGACAGCATTGTATTGCTTGTTGAAGTTGAGGAGATGATATGCCCAGTCTGTACTCTTGTGTATCCACTAAATCAGAAGCATGTACCAAATTCTATAGGCCCTACACTTCCTAGACATGACAAGGTTTGCCTTAGAGACCAATCAAAATCACAGACCTTAATAGCAAGGATTTTCAACAAACAGGGACAGCAAAAGCAAAAAAGGCTATACAGCAAAAAAAATTTCCAGTACATCCATCACTTCAGAAGAAGTTGTGGAATCAACCTCCATTGACAACAACCAGTCAAGTTGCTGGAAAACTGTCCTTATATATTGGCTTGTCAGTTATAAGTAAAAATAACATAGCAACAGAATTGGGCATCACAAATAGCCAAGAAGGATATGTATATGGATGGACAGCATGTGTAGGTTCTGCAGACCAAAAAATGTTAGATACCCTTTTTGTAACTTTGAAAAATCCTCCTCACAAAATACATATAGCTGGGTTACCAGAAAACATAGTGCCAATATCTCAAAAATTTTGTGTCTACAGAGTATCAGCTTCTCAGTGACAAAAAAATATGTATCTCAAAATCTCAAGTAGAGGCCCTGGTGAATTAGTCCATCACTGACTATGCCAGCCAGAGAAAAACAAGTATGTTCAATTCTGTAGATCTGTTCAAATGTAATTCACATGAGGCTTACTATATTGCCTTATTGCAAAGCACCACATTTTCTGGTACTGTTATAATAAGGGGTTTTGACAAAAATGTAATACAAGGCAAGGCAAGTGGTGCATTATGACAAGAATTTAGGGAACTAAAACTTTTAGACAAGATTACACATCTTTGGTATGTGGGAAAACTTCCTAAACAGCTTCACAATATGCCTAGAAGATCAGACCTGATAACATCTTTCAGAAAGTGTAAAAGCATGATTATCTCCCATCTAATTTACACCCATCTCTACAATGGAACAAGGGGGATCTGTTTGATGAGTCTGGATTTATAGATGTCCAATGACACATTATAAGAAAAGAATGATCATTAAAGCTAATGAACACAAATAACAATAGATTCATTACTTGACTAGGGGGACCTTGACCAAATACCACCATGTGCTCTACTGACACTGGACACAGCAGCTGTGCCTTGCGCCAGCTTGTAACCAATACCTCCTGACACAAGAAGCTGCCTGACACACAGAAGTTGGGCCCCCACAAGCGCTCTATGTGCCTCAATTGCTCCTCAAGTGACCTCGAAGGAGGTAGGAGAAGGGCTACCTGGCCACGTTGCCCAAAGGGCACCAGGCAGAATCGACACAGCCTCAAAAATGAACTTTTATGTTCACCCACAAGACAGGTAATGCGGCTCCCTTAAATGAAGCCGACGACCCTTGGTCTACAGGAAAACACGGCAGACACGAGGCGGAATGCCCTACGGCTACCAAAGAATGGAGCCCAATCCTGTACACATGACATGTACAGGCAAATAAAAAAGAGTAAGAGAACTTGCCTAAAGCCTTACATGTCCAAGGCCGACGACAGTAAAAAACGCGCGCAGGTATCCAGCCTGGAGAAACAAGCAGGAGTCCATAGGCATGACAGAAAGAGACGACAGATAGGCTCCCCCTGGACAACGTCAGACATGGAGGAGTCAGATGGAGACACATATAGCTCCTCTCCACTAGTGATCCCACCCCCCCCCCCAGACTTCGCATCTCTAGCAATCTCAACTGTGGGTACCTGAGATGCAGATGGAGACGAAACCATGGTAAACCAGTCCCAGGACCCCCTCCCACCCCAGGTCGGGGTGACGGACAACGAGCTTGACCAGCATGAGCCTGGGACACCCACAACAAGGCGTTGTGAGGACCCACCATGGATCATAAGACGTGTCCAGAAATCCATAGTAGAGCCCCCTCTGACGCAGCCGAGCAGGAGAGGTCTGCTGTCTATGAGCTTCCCACCCCCCCCTCGCCTCCCCAAAGGCCTTGTCCATACCCCCAAGCCGGCAGGGGGCTTCCCAGTGATTCACCTGTTGACCCCTCCATGGTTTAACCTGCTGCCAGAACAGAGGGACAGGTTCGACTCATACCCAGAACAAAAGGTATGGGTACGTGACTGGCAAGTGAGCAAGGAGGCAGACCTCATGGCAACGAGCAACAAGCTTAAGGACCTCATCATGAGGATGACAGGGGAGAAGGCAAGACTCTCGACCCCCCAACAGGAGAAGGAAATAAGCTCAAGACAGCGCAACAAGAAGCAGAAGCCCCCTTACCACTTTCTAGTTTCCAACATCTCAGTGAGGGCACACAGCATCCTTCTGGCCCACCCTATCATGTTGACCCCAGAGGCCTCAGCCTTCTTTCTCCCCTACACCCCGCCCCTTCTGAGCTTCCTGTGCACAATTGAGGGCTTCACCCTTAGCATCAGGAACGCGGAGGCCATCATAGACTTGGAGGACATAGCGACAGGTATTGTGTGCAAAACTCTTACCGAAGACGAGACCATCGTCACACTACTCAAAGGCCGCATCATTGGGGATGCCATGTCACAACACAACACAGAGCCAGCCAAGAGCATTATTCAAAAACTCATGGTTAAACTGGCTAGGGGCGAGAGCGAGGTAGAGCGCAGCGCAGGCTCCAGGCCTAGGAAGCCCCTATGGAACATCTTCTTTAAACGGCCCCCACCTATCACATGGACCAGCTACTTTATCTTCCTGCAGCACATCCGGAACACTAAGTTTGTGGACATGGACTGCGGAAGCGTGACTCTGGTTGACGAGGAGAGCAGGATGCACTGCTTTAATTGCAAAGGAGCCAACCATAACCCCAAACACTGTGAGTACAAGGCCCTGAAAGGATGGTTTGGGAATGCAGCAGCACCGCAGATAGAGGAAACTGCAGAGTTTGCTAGCTCCAGCCGTAACAAGCGGTACACCCACTATGGGAACAGGAACAATCGATGAGCTGATGACTGGAAATACAGTGGCCGTGGCATGGGGCCCAGAGGTGGCAGACGTGATCGTAGATAATTTGACTAGTCATACGAAATATGAATGAACTGCACTCCCTTATAAAAATACCAGCCAAGAACGGGCCATAAAAGTGAAGATGAATTTACTGGACTTATTGGTGACAGGTAATCTTAGCTGGCCCCCTTACTGGGCTAGGAGAAGACCAGGTGGAGTCGTATTTACAATGGGTGGAACCATGCAACAGCCCTGCTCAAGCCAAAGGTTCTCTACTGATGGCACTACCCAAAAAACAACTACCTGACACAATGAGAATACAAATACAAACTAGGGAAGAAATAAACGGTAACGGCAACAGCCCCTCTCAGGTAGGAGAGGAAGCAGGCTCCGCCATTGGCCACAGCCTCGATGACAACCCAGGAGGGATAGGAAATGGATCCTCAACTACCCCATCCCCTACGGGGGAGACGGGACAATACCCTAAGCCCCGTGCTGCAGGCACAAGACACATGGGTAGCCTGAACACAACTAACACCATACAAACTGCAAGTGACAAAATCCCAATCCATGGTCAACAGATCCCACAGACGGACATAACACAACCCCACCCCCAAAACAGAGATGATGAATGGACCACAGACCCCCCTCCTCTGAAAGTGAAGGTGGGGAAAGCAAAAAGAGGAGCTCTAAAGCTGGCATCCCTGAACATGAAGGAAGGGGGCTCAGACTCCACTAGACAGAAGTGGACTGAGATCTGTCAACTAATGCGTGAACAGAAAATTGATATACTGGTAATCCAGGAGACACACCTGGACGAAGAATTGAGGATCAGCCCGAACAACCTCTTTGAGAGACAAATTACAATAGTCGCAAATACCGACCCAGACCATCCAAATGCGATGGGAGTGGCCTTTGTCCTAAATAAAGGGACTATGAGGTGGAAAGAGTTGAAGACTACGAGCATATTACCAGGGCGAGCAATGATGATAGAACTGCCCTGGTGCGAGAATGAGAACATACAATGCGCAAATGTCTATGCACCAAATGACCCAAAGCAAAATAAGGCCTTCTGGGACACACTTTGAGAGTACTGGAGAACAGAAACAAATGGGGGGAGGCCTCAAGTACTAATGGGTGACATGAACGCAGTAGAAGAGGCCCTGGATAGGCTACCAGCCCACGAGGACAGACAGCAAACAGTGGATGCACTGATCAATCTGAAAACAAAGCTGAAGCTAGCAGATGGATGGAGGAGGGAGAACCCAACTACCATTGACTTCTCCTTCTATATGTCAGGAAGGCCGATACAGTCATGAATAGATCGAATATACATAAAAGAAGACCTATTAAAGTATACCTGGAACTGGAGCATTATGAGGACAGGTCTAAATACTGACCACCTCATGGTGACCATGAATGTTCTAAACCCGAGATTGCCTCACATGGGGGAAGGCAGATACGCAGTACCAATCAACTTGATAGACAATGAAAAGCTACTAGATGCCCTAGAACAGATAGGAAGAGGGCTCCAAGCGAGGCTAGACCTCAAAGGACATGAGAGGTCAGAGGGGATGAACCCTCAGGTCATACATAAAGAGCTCAAAATGGAATTCAGTAAGGAAATATGGAGATACTCGAAGCTCACAACACCAAAGATAGTAAGGGAACTAAAAGCCCTGCGGGCGGACAAAGACCAGATACATAACGACCCTGCTTTGGGTGAAGACAAAAGAAGGTACGAGGCGGCTTTCCTAGATGACAGGATACACCAACTGGAACACATCAGATTTGCATGGGCAAGAGATACCGTAGCAACAAATTTCACGATTCATGGTGAGATGCTAACAAAGCCCTCAATCAATATGAATAGAGAATCAAAACCAAGAGACGTAATTGCTGCCCTTAAGAAACCCAGAAATGAAGGGTTATGTATGGAGAGAGGCTCAAAGAAGATGACAGAACTGACTAGGAACTATCACGAGAAGATCCAGGTTACTGACTTGCTGGCTGAAAATAGAGCCCAAGAGGCCAGGACTAGAAAAGTACTGGCAGCCCTAAATAGGAGGGTACCAGAAGATATGCAAGCCGCGCTAGGTAACAAAATCACTAGGGAAGAAGTAGAGGACACAGTCCAGGGCCTGCCAAATGGGAAAGCAGCAGGCCTCGACAGTATACCACAGGAACTGTGGAAAGCGCTCAGCAGAAGATATGACCAGAGAGTTGAGGAAGGGAAAGAAAGTTTTGACGTCATAGGTTTCCTGACCTGTATCTATAACGATATAGAGCAACATGGCATGGCCCAAGACACCAGATTTGCAGATGGCTGGCTGTGCCCTATATATAAGAAGGGTGACAGAACTGACATTGGAAACTACAGACCAATAACCATGCTAAACACGGACTATAAAATACTCACCAAGGCATTCTCTATGAGGCTGGGGAAAGTAGCACCTGGAATTATACACATAAACCAAGCAGGGTTCATGAAGGGTCATAGGATCAAAGACCAGACGGAACTAGCTCATCTCATGATACGCAACTGTGAAGATACAGAGAGGAATGGTATGATAGTCTGTCTCAACCAAGAAAAGGCATACGATAAAATAATACATACGTTCCTGTGGGAACCACTGAAGAAATTCGGCTTCCCAGAAAACCTGATAAATTTGATTAAAGCACTCTATGAGGAGGCCTTTACTAGAGTGATATTAAACGGGGAGATTAGCACACCCTTCAGGGTAACAAGGGGAGTGAGACAGGGAGATCCTATGTCCTGTCTATTATTCAACATAGCTATCGAATCCCTAGCGCAGATGCTACGTTCCTCTAAGCTAAAAGGCTTCAAACTAAATGACAACGCAGAGCGCCTGATAGCGACGCTCTTTGCAGACAATACCACAGTCTACCTGTCAGAAGGAGACAGGTTCAAGGACCTTAAAAGAATTCTTAGAAAGTGGTGCAAGGTAGCAGGGGCAAAGTTCAACATATCCAAAACAGTGATAGTCCTGATAGGTACAAAGGACCACAGAGAGAAGTTGGTGATGACAAGAAAAACACAGAAAGCGGGATCGGAAATCCCTATAGAAATCAAGATAGCAAGGGAAGGGGAAGCCACACACCTTCTAGGAGCATTTGTAGGAAATGGAATAAATACCACAAGTGTGTGGATGCCAACCATTGAAGCAGTAGCAAACGACCTGCAAAGATGGGATAGAGGCAAACCAACAATAGAAGGGAGAAGACTTATCATTGGCATGGTGGTTGGAGGACAAACCCAATACCGAACAGGAGTACAGGGTATGCCCAAGCATGTAGAACTGCAGTTGACAAAGATGATAAGCAACTTTATGTGGGGAGAAGGAACCAGGGCAGCAGTCGGGATAGAGACAATGCACCTCCCACATTAGAGAGGGGGAAAGAAGGTCCTGAACCTAAAGATAAGAAACGAGGCCATCAAATTGATGAAAGTGAAAAGGTACCTGGACTTTGGCCCCACCAGGCCAACATGGGCTGTGCTAGGCGACAAGATAATCCAACGAAACATAGCCAGGAAATGGAAGGTCCAGGAGGGAAGACCTTCCACAATACCTTCTTGCAGCACCTAGACGTGGATGCAAGAAGTAGGGAGGATGGCCTGCCAACGTCACTGCAAAGGATGATCAGAACAGCTAGAAAACACAATGTCAGGTTTTACCCACTGGCACTGGACCTAGAACTGAAAAAACAAATGCCGATCTGGTTGAATTAAAAATATGAGAATGAACTCGAAGCAGGCAATATGCCTAAGGACCAACCACAAGGTAGCCCTAGTGGGTGAAATGTTAGAGATAGCCAAGTCCACGGAGGGGGAGACAAACCCAGGGCACAAACCGAGGAGCAACTGCGCATGCACACCCTGCAAAGACATGAGAGACTTGGGCTGCCAGAACCCGCACAAGTGCAGCTTGTGCGCTCAGGAATGGGTTAATAGGCTAGGCCACAAATGGTCCCCGACTGTCCCAACAGACACGAGGGACATAACTGAAGAGGAAAAACGATTATACACCAATATGGGGGGAATACTGTTTAAGCCCAACATGACTCTACAAGACTCCTTCAAAGATGGTTTCAGGGTCTTTGCACCAGCACCAGCACAGGGCGAGATGAACATGATAGACTACTCCTGGACCACAGGGGAGCAGCATGCATTCACCACGGTATACACCGATGGGTCATGCATGAAAAATGGTGAAATTGATGCTGTGGCAGGAGCAGGCATCTGGTTTGGGAGAGATGACCAAAGAAATGAGGCGATAAGACTGCCAGCAAGTATGCAACAAACTAACAACACAGGTGAAGCTCTAACTATCCTGAGAACGGTAGAGGTGACCCCGAGCACCCGACCCCTAAAGATAATAAGTGATTCCAAACTCATAATTGATAGTCTGACAAAGAACCTGGAGAAAAACGAAAACGACAGATGGATAGGCTGAGCGAACAAAGGTCTAATGAAGGTGCTAACTGCAAACCTGAGAGAGCAGAAAGGAATAACTACATTTGAAAAAGTCAAAGGGCACTCTGGCGTCGAGGGAAACGAGGGTGCAGACAGGCTAGCGGACACAGGGGCAAAAAAACCTATGCTGGACATAGTGAGAACTGAATTGCCAAAGGGCTATGATCTTCCAGGCGCGAGGCTCGCCACAGCAACCCAAGCACTTCTATACAGAGGAATTATAGAGGACATGCCAACACCCCAGCGCAGAGGCACACTAATCCACTTGGATATGACCAGGTGGGCCATACATGGAAAAAACGGGGAGGCACCAACAGATGACAGAATATGGAGGTTTCTGCGAGATAAGAATATTTGGAGGGAGACAAGAGCCTTCCTCTGGAAATCTATGCACAACGCGTACAAGGTAGGGAGGTACTGGGAGAGCATACCGAACTTTGAAAGGCATGCAGAATGTCAGCATTGCAACAGGGCCACAGAATCACTTGAGCACATCCTAACGGAGTGCACAGTGTCAGGCCAGGAGAAAGTCTGGGAAACAGTGGGACTCCTACATGAAAAGAGGGGAGTACCCTTCACAAAACCCTCCCTGGGTGAACAGCTGGGCTGCATATTGATCTCGAGATCGAATGATGAAAACAAGGCTGGGGAAAGTAGGTTCTTCAAAATTGTAATCTCCGAGGCCACAAGAACCATATGGAAGCTTAGATGCGAGTGGAAGATATCACAGAAAGAGGACCCAGAGAGGCTGCACGGAGAAAAGGAAGTGAAAAGCAGGCCAAAAGGGGTGATAGCCTGCAGACTCAAGATTGACTGTCTGTCGACAGATAGACCCCGCTTAGGTAGGAAGGCAGTGGACGAGCGGGAAATACGAAATACATAGAAGAACTTCCTGCCAGATGACTTAGACCCCCTGAAGGCCTGGAGGGCAGCAACCAAGGTTTTAGTGGGTATTGAATGACCGAGCCCCACACAGCGTGCATAAAGGCATTTCCTTTGGAGTGGCTCCAGGTTACATGGTTAACAGACATACATGCATCCTACTTCATACAACTATCCCTGGGCATGGAAGTCGACTTTGTGGACTGTCCGTGACCCAACAGCGATTACCACTAAAAAAAAAAAAAAAAAAATAGATTCATTACTTGCAATGAAATATGGCGATACAAATAATAACCACTGTAAAAGGAAGGTACATGATAATGATGATAATAACTTACCAGCTAAAAAATACATAAAATTATGTCCAAACAAGGATGTGAAGTGAAAAACAGTGCTAGTTTTCCAATAGCATGTGGCTGGAAAATGAATAATCATGTGTATAATTGTATTATATCATTATTGTACAAGATATGGCAGGAGAACTTTTCTGATTGGTCAATCAAGTTATGCAATTTAAGTCCTCATATAAACAAGTCTCCAATCAGGGGCTTCTCAGACATTACCCCAGGTGATCATGTAGCACTCAAACAATATAGAGAATGGTTATGCATGAAGTTGAATTCAAAGAATGCAACATTGTTTCCTTTTGGTGAGTACACATCAGTGCATTTCTTGGTGGATGAGCTTGCCTTCAACAAAAAAGAAGTAGTTGATTTGTACATGTCATGCCCTGCGTGACACACCATTGGCAGATACAGAACATGTTGAGATATGGGGCCAAACACTGTGACTCATCACATTTTACCCTCGCCAATATCACACTCATTATGACAATGCGAACAAAGGACCGTAGTCACATATATATATACGAGCTAGCAGAGACAAGCACCCTCAGTCACTTATAATACAGACTGAGGGTGAGTCTCTTTATCATACTTATGTTTATGGATAGAGATTAACTGTACCAGTAGATTGACACTAACGGTGTCTGTGTTTCATTAGGTACAGAAAATGCAGTTGCTTATAATACAGACTGAGGATTGACACTAACGGTGTCTGTGTTTCATTAGGAATACCAGTCTTAGATTCTAACAGAACAAGGTCAAAGTCTTGTATGGTGTTATTGCCATTATGTAAGCCCTCAATTCAGCAACACATGGAAAATATATAGCTTCAAACTGAAACTTGATGTTCAAAATGCAGTTGTCAACTTATAAGAAAACTTCACAGTTCCTGTACACACCCACCATCTTGTATCTTGACTTATCAAGTGTATCTGTAAAAATAGATGCTTCTATTGATATACCTGTCATAGACATCTCACAAGTGCACCAATATCCATTTTAGGCAAAACGTTACAATAACCGTGGACAGGCACCCTCTGGCCGCAGAGCCCGCTACTTGACCTACATTACTAGTTTTTTTGATAATTCAAAAAGGCAGCATTCATTTTATATGTCCACGTGTACAAATTTGCTCATTCTAATCTGTTTGCCCATGTTCATTTGCTTCCAAAGTCGCCCAGCTATCCAGCTCAAACAAGCGCTATGGCAGTTCCAACCATACAGCGTTTTGACCTTCACGATGTGCCACGCATCCTAATCGTGCACACTCTATACACAGGATTTGATCCCAGAATGCTTTCCACTCTGGCAGTGCTTCCAGACGTGTGAATCTGTTCTGGCACGCATTTCCCAGCACCCTTGTCCGAATGATTCCCTGTCCTGAACTGCAAGCAAAAGGTGTCAAACAATAAGATGATGGAGGATTATCGAGCCACTGCCAGGAAAAATCGCGCTGCATTAAAAAGAGAGTTTCTTTAGCCACCTGACATAAAGCACGGTTGACTGATGATAACTTTGCTTCTGTTCCGGTGGAAGTAGTCAGTCCAATGTTAATTTGTTCTTACCAATTGTCAGTAGGGATGGGCCCTGTCGGACAAAACTTACAGTTGGATATCGATGACAGATTTGGTAGTACAAGGCTGTTGACATTGATACAGGTTACAAGCCGTGCTCGTCTCCAGCAATAGCATTTCGATTCCCCTGTCACGTGCCAGACCTAACACTTCATCTGACATTGACTGTGCATCGTCCCGCAAGGGTAAATGTCTAGACTAGATACGCTGATCGCAATCGACCTACAAGAGCAGTGTATATTCCTGAACTTCTGAAGAGTGATTAAAAGATACAGAAACTCTAGAGGTACCAAACAAAACGCTCATGGTAGGACAGTTGTCGGTTCGACGATAGGAAGGTAAGTGGGCAATACCTAGGAACCGCCGTGGGGTAGGTGAGTGGTAAGTGGGACGAAACAGTGTCACGTGATGAACAGGTGAAACCGAAATTGGCAACTTTTCAGTCCACAAAAAACCCACTACTAAAAGTAGCGGGAATACACAATGTATTAGTGATACCCAGAAACATCTCGTGTTAAAACTAAGTTTTCAATAAGACCAATGTGCAAATCTAGTCGCGTGACCTTACTGCCTACTTAGAGAGCTCGTGATGCCTTGTTCCGGAGGAACAAATCACCTTACCAATCGCTCTCTAGGTAGGCAGAGCAGATTTCTTTCATAGGAAGAACAAATCACCTTATCATTATCCTAGTGTACTACAGCGACGTAGATTTGTTGAGGTACTTTTCTCACTACCCACCCACCACTCCCTCATTACTTAGTCTAGCTGTTGATGCCATGCAGATCAATAAATTCACAAGCTCAGGAGGGCTCTCTGGAGCCCTCCTGCTTCACCGCTAACTTGCCGGACCTGGTTTTGATTTTCGGCCAAGAAAGAAGCAGCTCATTGGCTCCTATTCTATTTGGGTATATGTAAGTATGTATATGTCATGCCGGAAACCGCTGTTGATCCGGTTTCAGTCCCCTTACACACCTCGCGACAAACAGTCACCCCTTTGGTTGTTCGTTTCATGTAGACAACAGAGAACGTAAGTCGATCGCTGTCGGCAAATCTCTCGGAGATTCAGTCTGAACATAGAATGAAACTCTTTTCTTTTGGCATTTAGAGCCCCTGTGATAGTTGGAAAGTGTCTGGTAACATCCGGCCAACAAACAGGGATATCTTTTGACAGTGAGACATTGGTTTGACCTGTGATATCATGTTTCTTCTCAGGGCTTTCCTATTTTCCAACAGCTGTCGAATTCATGGCTGATGCCTGATTTTGTCCTTGATCTCTTTCCCCGCGAATCGCTGGTTGTCGATGCAACAGAACAACACAGTCATTCTCACCATCTAAACGACCACTATGGAGCCATCGAAGACGCCGTAATGACGCTCTTGAAAGGAGTTGACTATACTCCTACTCACCATGATGAAGAGCGAAGGAAACTCTTGTTCGACGCGTTGATCGCGCAATTTGACAAGTTTGTCCATAGTCCAGGGTATGATGACATGTGCAGTCAGGCTGCTGCAATGGCAGAGGTACATTCATACCATTACCTTGTACGATACACAAATCTTAACGGTCTATAGCTCTCCTACCACGAACACCCAGTCGACGTGCAATTACAGATTGCACGCTTCACATGGTACTCTGCACTTATTGGTTTATTTTGCTCCTCTCACCCCCACTCAAGGTTCATGCTGTATATTGACAACCTGTGTGGTGAGTTTCCAGACTCACTAGTAAGGTTCCAACAGTCCATCTTCTTGGATGTTCTCCCAGACCATGCCGTACTTGTCGACTTCCGCAACCATCTTGTTGATATGTACAGCTTCTGGGATTACATGCCAGCCAATGGAATAATAACATCTGCGCTGGAATTTGTCAATGGCTGCGCTTTGGAGGAAATGGCCGAAATTTGCAATATGGAAGTTTCTGTAAACGCTCGATCATGGCCGTATTTTCTTCGTGCAAAGACAGGAGTTGCAACAGCATATGCCTTCATGATATTCCCTCGCTGTACAAACCCCCGTTTATCCGAGTTTATCCAAGTCATTGGGGATATCAGTCTGTTCATTGACTTGACAAACGATGTACTTTCGTAAGCTATCGCTTTTCCCCTTTTGATGCTATTTTTACCCCAGACATTCTTAGATTTTATAAAGAAGAACTCGCGGGAGAAAAAAAGAACTACATTCACAATGTGGCACGTGTAAATGAGGTATCTGTATTAGATGCTCTCAGGAATGTTCTACGCGAAGCTTTGGACGCACAGGCTCGCGTATCTCAGACCTTACATGACCCCAATTTGCACAAGCAGTGGTCATCATTTGTAAAGGGATATGTGTGAGTACCATCAATCAACTCTCATAAACTCATTTCTCAAAGCGGAAATCTAGGGCTTTCCATATGACACAGAGACGTTACCGGCTTGTGGAATTGGGATTGAAAATGGGTCCTGTATCATAGACCATGTTTTTAATCAAGACCTTTCGTGATCAACCTGAATTCACACATATCATCACTTTATTATCAGTTTCTCATGTCGTTTTAAAAGGTCTGTCACGTCAGTAAAATAGTAGGGGTGTCTTACATGTCTTTGACCTCTTTGTAGAGATGAAAGAGACATTGAAGACCTCAAAAATGTGTAGACCTTACATCTTTCCAATTCACAGTCAACTTTCTCCAAGAGGCATAGACACCTTTGAGAGAAGCCTACAGTCTCTCAAAGGCATGGGTGTCCTTCCCAAAGACACTTTCTTATGGTAGTCACTACAATGCTCTTATTATTCCTAGATCCCTACTAAAGGTTCCAATTTTTGAGAACTAGAATTTGCCCACGTGATGGAAGGTGATTCACACAAAAATATTCGTCATGACCTGTCAGGTACTGCTGACCTCAGGGGCTTCTTCCAAAGCAAGGGCTTACGAAGGCGGACTAGATGTAGCTAGATACACGCACGCTAGTGCCAGAGAATGAAGTCCAGGACGAAAGGTAATGGTGCTCTGGGGTGGTCCGGGATGGTCCGGGGTGGTCCGGGGTGACGAGAGGGTTCTACGGTGTGAAATGAGTGTTCCAGGACGAAGTATACGAGTCCCGGGATGTGGCGAAGGTTTTAACAAGGACAAATGACGAGTTAGATGGTGGAGGGACTTCGGGAACGAATGCTGGAACTAGGGAAACGATGCGAATGGGGACCCTGTAAGGTCCGGGACAATAACTGGGGAAACGAGACAAAACCAGGGGTGTAGGCAAGTGTCGGACTAAAGATAATGATAACGAAGTCAAAAGTGAAGATGGATAACTGGGTTCAAGGCCGGTGCGGGTCAAGAGCCGATAAGTCGAGGCGAGAGAGGTCGAGACGAGACGAAAGAGACGAAGTTCAAATAAAGCAAGAGAGTTCGGTGAGACAAAGTCAAAGGGACTTAACGATTCGAGGTTTCAAGTCAAAGATTCCAGGGTTCAAGGTCACAAATTCACTGGATACGATGCAGACAATACGAAGTTACAATGCAGATGTTCAGGACAGTGTAATGCAGAATAACACGGGCAATTTGATAGTGTCAGGTTTTTGGTAATATCAATACTACTGTACAGGGGGACTAGTTACGGCTTAAGTACTCTGCAAGGTAGGACTGGTCTTGTCCTGAGTCTGATCAGTCCCGGAGTACTGTATAGATGTACTGTATGGGGTTCTGGGATGTATTGGCGCAGAGGCCCAGGACTGTATGGCGCATCTGGGATTGTATTACTGAGTGTTGGGGTCGTCGTATTGAAGGTCTGGCAGTGGTTGTCAGGACCGGGTGCCGGGTGTGATCGCTGGGGTGATTGCTGGGTGGCGGCGTTGTAGGATCAGGTAGGGTTGATGCGGGATCAAGTAGGGTTGATGCGGGTGATTGCGGTGATGAGCCTTGGTCTGGTTGCCGCGTCGTTCTAGCCAGTTTCCAGCACGAAGGCAACACACACGCACACATGGAAGCACGCGACCACGAGGCGGCAAGTCACCTGCCGCACCATGTGACATCACGAGACTTAGCGCCCGCCTGACTACGCATCAACCGCCCCAGGCGCCCGAGGCGCATCGCAATTAAAAT
>JABAJZ010013832.1:0-15230 GCA_018857265.1 Termitomyces sp. T32_za158 | reverse complement strand
TTTGATGTGTGTTGCCTAGTATGGTAACAAGAGCCCAGAGTCTAAAGCCAATAGCAGAAGATTCAAAAAAATGTAGCTGTTGGCTATAGATAGAACGATATCAGACCAAATTATCGGATTAGACTAGATACTTTTGTGAATACAAGATGTTGCCTTTATGTAATCTACCAACGCACGCCCATGACGTGTGTTACAGTCTATATAAGGCAGTGAGGCGCGATACATTGTGCCTCAACTAAGTCTACATAACCCGCTGGTTACATTATGATCCCCTGTGTGATCAATCATCAATTTCATCTCCTTATCATGCTCTCGTTAGCTCATCTGATCCCATGGCTCTTGCTAGTCTGTGGTTGCAATTCAATACCTTACTGGACTAAGGTTGCACAACACCTCTGATTTGAGAGAAATGTTTCTTCTGGACTTATCATCCAGAATTGGCTACTCCAGTTAGCACTGCAAATTGTGGGACTCTGTTGACTCTTGCCAGAGGTGAAGTTTGCTGTTGTGTACATGTTGACGGCAAATCTGTGCTGGTATTGGTGGATTGTCTTCACACTCCTGACATTCCCATCAACTTGCTTTTGGTTGGCTCTATGGCCAATAACGATATTGTCAGGTCCCACTAACCTCAAAGGCTTCTTCTAAAGCAAGGCCTTACAATGGCAGACTGGATGTAGCTAGATACACTCAACCTGGTGCAAAGGGATGAAGTCCAGGGCGAGATAACAAGGGTGTTCCAGGTGCTCCGGGATATTAATGGGTAGTCCAGGATGTAGAAGGTGGTTCAGGATGTAGAACAAGTGGTCCAGGATGAAATAAATGAGTTCTGGGGTGCGACGGGGGCGTTTTTAGAGAAAGTGATGATAGAACAATGGGTAGTTTAGGAAATATCAATACTAAGGTACATGCTGGCTAGTTACAACTTATATACTCAATGAGGCAGGACTTGTCCTGGGCTGGGCCTGATCAGTCCTGGAGTACTGTATGGACGTACTGTATGGGGCTCTGGGATGTATTGGTGAAGAGTTCCAGGACTGTATAGGAGTTCTGACATGTGGGGCCTCTATTGAAGCGGGCAGCATATTGGGATCATTGTATCAATTGTATCTGATGGCAACTGGTGGGTCTAGGTGCGAGGTGTGATTGCCAGAGTGATTGCCTGGTGATGCAGGTGATGCGGATGATGTGGGTGATTGTGGCGCTGCAGGATCAGGTAGGGTTGATGTGGGTGATCACAGCACAGTAGGATTAGACAGGGTTGATGCAGTGATTGCCAGGGGTCAGAGTTGTTGGGGTAGGAGATCCATGCACTCAAGGAGGTGGGGCAGCTGGCAGGAAGACCGGGGGAGAATATGGGGGTTGGACGAGGTGTCCCGGGGTTGTGTGTTGTGCTCCAGAGACGGGTCGTGACAGATATGCATCTCATTTTTGAATGCAATGCTACTTCAATCTATCTTCCATCTAACAATGTCATGAAACCACTTCAAGCTTCTGTCATTAATCATTTATCCTTCCTTCACTGCAATTTTATCCTTCCAAATACATTTCCTACCATTGAATTGACTGCTCTGATCTCTGTTCCCTCGCAATTTCCATGCCTCGCCACTTATCCTCATCTTTGGCACCACTGATTAGGTCATCCTTCCTTGTCAACTACTCAAGCAGTACTCATCAAGAACTATGCTTCTGGGATTGAGTATGTGGGACCTTTTGACGACTCTTATTGCATTTCATGCATTGTTGGGAAGCAACCTGCACATCCTTTTGACCATTTCTGGAAGCAAGCTACTCAAGTCTGCGAGCTACCACACATGGATTTGTGTGGACCTTTTCCAACTCGGTTTGCAAATAGCCATTCCTGACATCCAATTTTGGTAGTACGGCCTTGCTGTCTTTGAAGAATCAAGTCATTTTTTGAAACATTTCACAACAGTTCAGGCACAATGGGAATTGAAGTCTGGATGTACTGTGCGCATGGTTCAATGCAATAATGTAGGCAAGTTTGTTGAAGGGGCATTACGCAAACATTTTTGTCAGAAAGGGATGATCCTTCAAGCTACAGCTCCCTACACTCATGAACAAAATGGCAAAGCTGAATGGTATATTCATACTCTTGAGGACACTGCACAAACCTTAATGGCTGATTCTGGTTTACCGATGTCTTTTCTGGGCAATGCAATCTTAACTGCGCAGTATCTTCAAAATTGTTTACCAACTACGATGTTACTGGCCTTGACAACTCCCTACAAAGTGATGGAACATTCAAAGCCATCTTTATCTTGTATTCAAGTATGGGGTTGCCAATGTTTTGTTTTACATCCGTCTGAAATGAGGACTAAGGGAGACATGCGCCGTTTTGAAGTTATCTTTGTCAAATATGATGAGAACAGAATTGGTTGGCATGTTTGTGATTTGCAGGGTTGTTATTATTTCTCTCAGGATGTTATCTTCAATGAGAATGTCCGTGGGCATCTACGTGCAAATCCTCGTTCTTGTTCTCTGTCTCCTTTACCTGCTATGAATCAATCATATCCTACGAGACTGGTATCTCCAATTAATCTTCCTATTTGGCCTCATTCAGCATCTGAATCTCACAACTCTCCATTTGATACTTTACAGTCTCCATTGATTCCTTTGAATTCCTCACCTGATTTGGATTCTTCACCTTCTGTGATACCAAACATTTTGTCTGATGATTCTTCTGCTTTGATTGTTCCTGGGATTGAGAAAGAGTCCTGACCTTGTTGCACCATCAAACTTACTCTAGCAAGTCAAGCCAAGCTTTCATGGAGGAAATTACCCATTGCAACCAAAGACTTATAAAACTTTGTGCAAACTATAAAGCCAAGTTATTACCTCACCAAGGCTTAGCAGCAATAATGGACATTCATGCTCTGGCAAATTCTCAAGGAATTGACAACTTCTTATATGTTGACAGTCTAACCAGTTTCGAGTTATCATCAATTATGGATTTCAAAGCATATTCTGTTTTTGGACCTGACAGTCCTGGTTTTTGTACTCCTCTTGTTTATGACCAGACAAAACCTCCGGAAATTTTTTATGAAGCCACTCATCATTCTGATGCCAATGTCTGGCATGCCACCATGCTACAAGAAGTTAAAAGTCTTGAATGCTTACAGGTTTTTTTCCCAGCCACGTTACTACCTAGGTGGAAAGCAATAGGAGTTTGATGGATCTATGCATTTAAGCTCAATCCAGATGGGTTGATTATCTGAGGAAAGGAAAAAGCACGTCTCGTAGCTCAGGGATTCAGTCAATGACCTGAAAATTTTGGATCCACATATGCACCAGTTGCCAAAATGTCAAGTATCTGGATTATTCTTGCATATGCCACTATTTAAGATCTCAAATTATTCACCTTCAATGTAAAGACTGCATTTTTAAATGTACCACTAATGCATGAAATCTACTGCAAACCAATCTCAGGGTTCTCAAAAAATGATTCAAATCAAGTAAATCACGTTCATCAAGCTTTGTATGGACTGAAACAAGTGTCCCACAAATGGTACATTGTTTTGAGAGAGGCTCTTGAATCTCTTAGTCTTACCAGATGTGAAGTCAATCATGCAGTGTTCCTTGGATGTTTTTCATCTTCTCTGGATGTTTCAATACCGATGCCCCAGGAAGGTCAAGAATTGTTCATTGTCATTTGTATCCAAGTTGACAACGGCCTTAATGCAACAAATTCCAAGGAACTATATGATTGGATTATTTGTGAACTAAACAAGCGTTTTCAAGTTATTGTCAGGTCCTGCTGACCTCGGGGGCTTCTTCCAAAGCAAGGCCTTACAATGGCAGACTGGATGTAACTAGATACACTCAACCTAACTCGAAGTGATGCAGTCCAGGGTGAGGTAAGGAAGGTGTCCCAGGTGCTCCAGGATATTAACGGGGTTTTGGGGGGTGTGGACGGTGGTCTGGGATGTAGTACAAGTGCTTTGGAATAAATAAGTGAGTTCCAGGGCGTGAAGGGGCAGTTTTAGAAGGAGTGACAATAGAATGAGAGGTGGATTTAGAAGACAATTGCTAGAACGGGAAGAATGCAAGATTAACTGAGTTTAGGGTGGTCCAGGATGCAAACTGGGAAAGTGAAACAAAACTGGGGGAAACAAGGTGAAATGAGGCAAAACCGGGAACAAAGTGGAACTGTGGAGACAAGGTGAAACTGGGGAAACAAGGCAAAACCGGGAAACGAGGTGAGACTGTAGAGACAAAGCAAAACTGTTGGAACAAGATGAAACCGGGGAAACGAGGCAAAACTGTGAAGACAAGGTGGAACTGGGAAATGAGGTGAAACTGTTGAGACAAGGTGAAACTGGGGAAATGAGGCAAAACTGTTAAGACAAGGCAAAACCGGAAATGGAAGGGATTTAATGAGTCGAGGTTGGAATGGAAAGATGTAGATGAGACGAGTCAGAAGAGATTCAGATAACTGGAGAGTTGACAAGACAGGTTTGAGAATAAACGAGACAATTTGAGAGACAAAAATAAGTTGAGGAGACAGTTGTGAAAATACGGAGAGAGTGAGTCAGGAAATCAAGCAGTCATTCAGGCAATTCAGTCAAAGGTTGTCAATATCAATACTAGGGTACATGCTGGCTAGTTATGACTTATATACTTGATGAGGCAGGACTTGTCCCAGGCTGAGCCTGATCAGTCTCAGAGTATTGTATGGATGTACTGAATAGGGCTTTGGAATGTATTGGTGAAGAGTTCCAGGACTGTATGAGAGTCCGGACTCGCAGGGCCTCTTATTGAAGCGGGCGGCACATTGGGATCATTGTATCAATGGCATCTGATGGTGGCTGGCGGGTCTAGGTGCCAGGTGTAATTGCTGGAGTGATTGCCTAGTGATGCGGGTGATGTGGGTGATGTGGGTAATGCGGGTGAAGCGGGTGATTGTAGCGCCGCAGGATCAGATAGGGTTGATGCGAGTGATTGCAGCACCGTAGGATCAGACAGGGTTGATGTGGTGATTGCCGGGGGTCAGAGTTGATGGAGCAGGGGAAGTGTGCACTTAAGAAGGCAGAGTAGCTAGCAGGGAAACCAGGGGAAAGCATAGAGGTTGGATGAGGTGTCTTGGGGTTGCGTGGCATGCTCCAGAGCTGGGTCATGACAGTTATCAACTCTGGACTTATGACACTCTATCTTGGCATTCATATAGATTGTGATTGGCCTCATTGCAAAATTTGGTTGTTACAAATGGGTTTTATTCTTGACTTACTAGCAACATACAATCTCCTCAATGCTACCTCCCTTCCCCTTCCACTGGCAGGACATCTAACAGATTTGCTTGATGCACCTCCAAACTCTTTACCAGAGATACCAGATGATCAGGTTACAGTTCATTAACAGTGTTTGGTTGGTTCGATATTATACTTAAGTCTTTGCATGAGACTGGATCTGGCCTTCACAGCCATGGCATTGGGTCAATATGACTCAAATCCAATGCGTGCACATTTACTTGCTGCAAAATGTGTTCTTTGTTACTTGTCCAGGACAAGGAATTTAGCACTTGAATACAACTCACTGTCACCTGTAGCTACCACTTTTCCAGCCTAAATAGACATGGAATTTAATTGTGTTTCATGCCTAGTTAGGCGCAATTTTTCTAGTTATATGCTTCCTTCAATAATGTTACTGTAATGTCTGACTTTTCCTTGAGACCATCAACCGGTACAGTCAGAGCAATTGCCGAGGTCATCAGGAATGCTGTCAGTGGCTGTTCGCTGACATATCTTTGATGTTGTGTTTAGCATTTGTTGGCGTTGCCCAGAAATAGTGCCGCCTGCTGTCTCCTGCCTCTTCCTTGCACACAATGAGCTCAGATCCACCTTCAAAATGCACCGAAAATTTTCAAAAAAAATTACAGTATATTACTAGCGACAGTACATGGTACAATAAAGATGTATTCCAGTGTCCTGTTTTAAAGGTCAGAAAAAATCTGAATCACTTAATTAAAATCTGAATCACTTTGTGCTGCCTCTCTTCACTCAGGGCTTGTTCAAGTCCACCGTGTTGTGACGCTGAGCTTCAATTCCAGGCTTTGAATGATTTTGAAAGCCTTCTCATGGTTTTCAAGGGCATGTTGGCGCTCCGTCTCTTGAAATAGCATATAGTCACACATGTTGTGCAATTTTGGAGTGATCACAAGCCACTGCACTTGTGCCTTGTCCAAGGCCTTCTGGCTGGCTTCAAGGTTGACCAGTCTTTGATAATACTCCATCTGTAATGTTTTGTGAATAGGTTCTCGAGATAATTCCTGAAGATATGCTTTTTCCTCATCTAATCATTGCTTGAAAACTTCAGCTTGGAACGTGTTGGTCCTTCATCTGTTTTTCCAGCGCAGGTAAAACATTGATTAGTCAAAGCACCTGCTTGTAGTTATTGACGAGAAAAAGCCTGAAGTCATATAGCAGTTGAAAAAGTGAGTGAATAGAAGAAAAATACACTAAGTCTCTTCTTTATCCATGTGCTTTGCAAATTGCTGGATACTTTGCTTGCAGTGGAAAATGCTTGCATATTGCACTGATGGAGCTAGAGCATTGGACTTGGAGAAAAATTGTTCACATCCTTCGAGATCCTCAAGCCCCAGACCTTTGACATACTTTGCAAGAAAAGTGAGCTGGCATCATCGATTGTGAGCATGCCCATGAAAGCTTCCAACAAGAGACCTGTATTGGAGGTCATGTGCACAAGATCTGAGAAGGCTGTTGGCAAGCATTGTGCCAAATTTACATCCAATGTTGTAGCCCACACCAATTCACATGCCAAAGGCCTCTAATAGTTCATTGACCAGTGCTTATGGATATTTGGCCCTTTTATAACATATCAGGTAGAGATCCATCAAAAAATAGGCATAGATACTGACAGCTCACTGCTTTGGACCATATCGGCAATCAAGAGAACAAAACCATGGTGGCAGAGAGCAAGGAAGACACCAGTCTCATCAAATACCCCCCACATGCATGCAGTCAACTCATTGATCATGTTTTCTAATGCTCAGCACAGGGATTGGATTCTGAACCAGCTACGCTTTCCTCCTATGTATTGTGGTCTGTATAAATTTGTATAAAATAGTAAGTGACTCACCAAATCATTCCCGGTAGGCAACATTTCTACAGTTCCCATCTCCTGGATTACTGCATCATCATTCAATGGGGCTGCAAGCGCTTGCCCTGACACTCAACATGTAGCCGTTGGCTACAGATAGAACAATCTTGCATGGTTCACACAGTAGCTGAATCAGACCAAATTATTGGATTAGACTAGATACATTGTGAATACAAGATGTCAAGTTCTTATGTAATCTACAGACGCACGCTAAGGTGCACATTGGAAACCAAATATGGTACAATAGGCGTGAGGTGCACACTGTCTAAGATACAGGTAACCTGACTGGTTACACCACATTTCTTGCTCCATTGCAAGTACGCACAAACCATTGCATTCAATTGCATGGAAAACCCAAGATTGCGGCAGATGGTCACATCTTGATATGCACGGTAATCCTTTTGTCATGTTCAGGGGCACAGCTCCAATTTGAGGAGTTCTTGGAACTCTCCACCAGCATGGCTCAGGTTGATCAAGCTCTGGCCCTCAATGATGGCATCCAAGTCAACCCAGTCAGCATTGTTGTCATCTTGGTGGTTGTTGGTGTCAGGTATGTCACAAATTTTGTCAAATACTCACTGCCTTTCTTCATCTCAAGCTAAAATTTGTACAGTGAGCACGTTGTTTCTGTTGTAACAATTTGAGATGCATATTCAGAAGCAAACATGAACTCACATATGTTCAACTCTGGCTACAATTCAAATTACTTGATACACGTTACACTGTCTGAAAGATCTGTCTCTGCTGCTTACTGGGCACATTCTGGGGCACAATATTAATGCATCTGATGAATTTGCATCATCACTTCCCAAGAATTCAAGCTCAAGCTCAGTCGTTTTTCAGCACTGGCTTAACTTTTCTTGGATTTCAGCTGCAACTCTAACTTTTCTTGCATCCTAGCTGCAACTCCACACTTGATTGTCATAATTTTTATAAATGTGTAACTATTTTTGATCTAATAGAAGTCAACTATTTCAATGGAGGGCTTCATACTTAGCAAATAAAATGTTTTGAAAAGCAGGCAGCATTAAAATCAGGTATATAGAGTACTATAGAGCGTGAATATACCATCTGATCCTGCTTGCTGTACCTTGAAAGGCTTGTAAAGCCTTATCACTTCCAAAATAAATATATTTGCAGATTTACTTGCACCACACAAACACAAAATAAAGCCATTATGCTTCTGCACTGCTTTCACCACTATATAGAATTTATGATGATAACTTTCAACATTGAGACCACAGCTTTTGAAATTTGGACCAAGTGTGGGTTGAGATTCATGTAATGAACTCAGAGTTTATACTAGCATGCGTGCAAGGATAAAAGAATGTTGTGTATTAAAAAAAAAAAAGCAAAACTACTGAACTTTATAAATATTAAAAAGTCAATTAGATGCAACCTCACCCACCATGTAACTGCGCATAAAAATCATAGCTGCCACTACCAAGCCTATGGTACAAAAAAGCATGGAATTGGGATAATCGCCAACAGCAGCTTCTGCAGCAGACCTAATCAAAAAATGATAAGTTGTTGAGAAGCACAAAAGGCAGTGCAAATACAAACCAACCCTCATAGACGCCTGGCATGGCACCTTGTACAACTACCCAATGGCATTTGTCATCCCCTATCCTAGTCTGAGCAGATGGAGCTGACGATGAGGAAGTGATAGCAGAATAACGGCATGGCAGGTGATGCAGCGTCTGACACTTTGATGACAGGTGATGCTCACCAGATTCATCAGATAAGTACATGTCCTCATCACTGCTGAAGGTGTATTCAGGCTGTTGATGCTTGGCAGGTGCAGGGCCAGGACAACTTTTTGGGGAGGAAGAAATCAATTCTGGTGACACGTCTGTGGCAGAGTCATATAGTTGGTTCTTGGTGGAATGGTGTCTTTATGGAGTGGAAGGGTGGTGTCCTTGTGGAGGGGAAAGGTGGTGTCTTTGCCAGGTGGAAGGTGGTAATTCCCACTGTGCAGACAGCAGCAAGGAAATAGGAGCTCTGTGGGAAGAGATGGCGGAGAGGGGGATGGAACACGGTTGGTGGAGTCATCACCATGGTATGCCTCCTGTTGTCTTGAAGGTTCCTGGTGGTAGGGCAGAGCGCTTTGCTGGGTAGAAGGTGGTAATTCCCATGGTGCAGACTGCAGTGAGGAAATAGAAGCCCTGTAGTGGCTTGATGACAGCTGAAGAGATGCTGAAGAAGGGGATGGAACATGGTTTGTGGAGTCATCACCACGGTGGTCTACTTCCTTTGGTTGCCTTGGAAGTTCCTTGTAGCAGGGCAGAGCAGAGCCTTGAAGAGGTGTAGCAGAAGAATGAGGTAAACATTTTGAGGTATTGAGAGATGGATTGTTGACAAGGGTCACCAAATTGTTTGCAAGGGCATGTTTCCATGCCTTGACTGCAGCATCTTGGCTAAAATAGCCCTGCAACCATCCCTTTTTGCCACCGGGAAGCTCTTTGACCTGTTGTGCTGCTGCCGGCCTAGACAAAATAGCTGTGAGCTGCAAAAACAGAATGAGATATTTAAATACCAAGTTTCAAATATACTAGTTTTATGCCTATAAAAGACAACATATGCTACCTTCTTATGTAAAGCTGGATTGTCTGGTTTGAAGATATCAGGCCTACCATGTAAATGTTTGTCCTTGGCCTGTTCAAAGGCATTGCAAATGCTGAGGTTTTGAGACCTAGAAACTTCACGGTTCTTGCCCTTCACTGGAGAAGCTGGGACGATTGTATTAGATGAGTATCTATAAGTCTATTTACTACATGTTGCTGAAGTCTGCTTTGACCCTGGTGAAAGCAAGTGAATTGAACATGTATTTTTGATAAATGAAGAAAGAGACATACCTCTGCCATGTAAATGTTCATCCTTGGCCTGTTTAAATACATTGTGAATGCTAAGGTTGCTAAACTCAAAAACTTCACGGTTCTTGCCCTTCACTGGAGAAGCTGGGACGGTTGTAATAGATGAGTCTCATAGAACTATAAGTCTACTTACTACGCATTGCTGAAGCCTGTTTTGACTCTGGGGAAAGCAAGCAAATTGAATGTATGTTTTTGATAAATGGAGAAGGAGACATACCTTGAATTGACTGAAGATGCATTGTGATGTGATGGACCAGCAGTGGGAGAAGTGTAGAGTGGCAGGAAAAAGGGAAACAAGCAAGAAGAGATGAAAGAGGAGAGAGAGGAGGAAGGAGGAAGAGAACAAGAGGACAATTCACGATTGATGTTGAAAAACATCCACATGATCACATTTTGAGTTCCCAGGGTTCTCTTTCAATAATCAACATTACTAGAATACAAAGAAGCTTAGGTGCCATTAGATGTAATGGCTAGTGCAATAGGATCTGGTATTGACACTGGAACTATTACTTGGGCTGCACGTAATCCTGATCGACCTGTTCAACCGCTATGCATATGTGCTTCCAAGACCACACATTCTGATGCATCTCTTGGAACTCGCACTCTTCTCAGGAAGAATACAAAGGCAAGCCTTGACCTTGTGCAGGAAGCTGTGTTGGTGTATCTCAATAAACAAGAGAAATTCATTGATGACCTGGCACAGCAGTACCTTATTGACAAGGAACGCATCAAGAAGATGATAATACACGGTTTGACCTATGCCTCAGCGCGTGGTCCCTCGTTGTCAAATGCCATTCTTCATTACAAGGCAAAGGAGCTCAATGAGAGTAAGTTATTTTCTTTTCTTATTGACCACCTCATGAACTTGTTACTAGATTGCGTGAGTGGTGAGTGTTTGATCCTCAGAGACCTCCAAGACAAGGTTTACAATGACCCAGAATTGGACCCATTGAGAATGAGCAAGGCATGCAAGAAGAAACATATTGATGAGCTCATTCAACGTCGCACCCTTAAAGCACAAGGGTCACGCAGTAATAACCATGCATTGGCCATCAACGCACACCAAAATATCAAGGCTATCATGGTAGAGGTGCATCTATGTGCTTGTGCTCTTTACCTACATTGCATCCTCATAAACTCGTAATGCAGATGAGGAACCTTTTTCTATGTACGGGCATTTGTTTGTTTACCTTCTTCTCCCGCAGTCACACTGAGGACACCATGACAATGTTCACTGCCACTTCTGACAATACTGTAATGAAGTTCTTCCCTGAAGTTCTCAAGTTGGATTACACAGACATGCTTGCAAAGTTTGAGTTGTACTCTTGTCTTGAGAATTGCAGTATGTCTTACTATCTCAAGTTTTCATAACTTATAACAAGCTAATGGTCATGCAAAGCATGACCAAGCCAGAGACGCTGCTCTCCATGCATGTCAAGTGCACAAATCTTATCTTAGATGGCCTGCGTGAGTTCCAAAGGCCTGCTTGTTGTGTTCTGAGTTTTACTGTTTTGCAAGTTCAATTCTAGTGAACAAAACCCTTAAAATGCATCATTTGAGCTACGAGATAGCAATTGTCAAGAAATACCATGTTCATCTTGTTGGTTGGCCTTCAAGGATAACATTTGGCAGTCCCTCAACCATTTCAACCTTGGACAACATTTGGCTTTTGTGTTCCCTCCTGAAAATGGCCAGTGCAAGTGGATGTTCCTCACAGCAGAGGAACAGAGAGCACATGACCTAAAACTTTCTAGTGCATGCAGCAAAGGTGGAGTTATTGGGAAGAAAAGGAAGGAATGGTCAGACAAGGGCAAGCCAAGGACAAAGGGGAAAGGGCCACAATCAAAGAAGACAAAAACGTTGTGGCTACCACCAGGCCCCATGACAAGAGCGCTGAGTTTGTCGATGACGAGGAAGAAGATTTGCAGCCTGACAACAATCATGAGCCATGATCTAACAGTGGGGGTGAGACTGACTTGACTCTTCTTCAAACCACAAAGTTCACATTTTGGGTTAATACTAGACATCTTCAACCATGTATCCGATCTTCATTATACCAGGACTCTGTGTTCCAAAGGACTTGTCTTGTTGTTTTGTAGCTATCCAACCGCTGTTTTTTTCCTTGCATGCTCATGTGCACATGTCAGACTTGTTTTTTATTTACTTTAATATAGGACTGTCCCATCTTTCTACTGGCTGGAATATATCTTTATTATGCCACATACTGTCACTAGTAATATACTGTAATTTTTTTGAAAATTTTTAGTAAATTTTGAAGGTGGATCTGAGCTCATCGTATGCAACAACAAGGAAGAGGCAGGAGACAGCAGGTGGCACTATTTCTGAGCAACACCAACAAATGCTAAACACAACGTCAAAGATATGTCAGCAAACAGCTGCTGACAGCATTCCTGATGGCCTCAGCAATTGCTTCGACTGTACTGGTTGATGGTCTCAAGAAAAAGTCATACATTACAGTAACATTATTGAAGGAAGCGTATAACTAGAAAAATTGCACCTAACTAGGCATGGAACACAATTAAATTCCATGCCTAATTAGGCTGGGAAAGTGGTAGCTACAGGTGCTCACTGGGCACTACCGATACTTCTACTGCCAAACTACTCTTTCTATCCAATTTTGGGGTTGTCAATGTGGATTAGGCCTCAGACACAGATACTTGTTGCAGTGTTTCTGGATTTGCTTTTTACATGTATTCCAGCCTTGTCTCATGGTCTTTGGTTTGCCAGAAAACTGTGGCTTTGTCGTTGACTGAAGCTGAATACATGGCTTTATCTCATGTGATTTGTGAAGCTTTGTCAATTTGGTACATCCTTACATCCCTGGATTTGCCAATACCAACTTCTTTTCCATCGTATTGTGACAACAAGGGAGCACTCAATATAGCAAATTCAGATTCAACTTTATCATGTTCCAAACATATCAATATTCAGTATCACTTTATTTCTGAATATATTCATTTGGTTTCTTTTAAAACTTCTTGAGTTCCAACTCACAAGATGATTGCAGACATTTTGACGAAGCCTCTTCCAAAGGATCTCCACTATCATTTTATCATGGCCCTTGGGCTTGTTTTGAAACACTAGTCAAGACTACTCTCATGCTGATGGGGATGTGTTATGGTATATTAAGTCAGCTTATTCCTAGTCACATGTTTCTGCTTGTTTGATGCATGATTGCATACTTTGCTACCTCAGTTGTTTACTATCATCTGCCAGAACCTGAGGTGGTAAGTGCGATCTGTTTTTTACTTCACTCGTTACTATACTTATAGCTGTACGATAGTATCCCGTTCCTGCTAATTAGGTATGAATTCAAGTTGTTTACCATCATCTGGCAGAACCTGAGGTGTAACTTGTTCCTGCTAATTAGGCTCTTGGTTACTGCATTGCACTTACTATGGGAGACATTCTTGATACGGTATTATAATAATGCGTTTTGATATGTCTTGTTGTATTTTTTCTTTTTCTTGTGTGGAACATTCTCACTTCACAACAAATGTGTCCACGTGTGTAAATCCTTGATGTGCTCACATGTGAGTAACCGTTGACCCTTCCAAGCTCTCTGACATTCCTGCAGGTTTGGTCCCAATCCCGAGCATATCGTCCCAACTCTCCAGTTACCAAGTCCTTTTTTGAGGCCCAGATTAAAGCCTATGGGAACTGTTTGGACAGACCGCTTCCTAGAGTTCCTTTTCAACTCATCCTACTTCTGTGTCATGATCTGATGCTCAGACTATCAGATGACCAGAGCAATCATAGCGATGCTGGCTTGGAAAGTGAAGATGATGGAAATTTTGTGGGGGTTTCAAATTTGGTACTAACTATTTTTATATGGAGGTGATGACTTGCATTAATGGGTTTCATGACACAGATACAGCCCTTGGCTGTTTCTCCACAGCCTCTCCAGACCCCTCTTTGTCACATCAACCTTGCTCAGTTCAATCAGAGCATGGTCCAATCATGCCAGCATGCAGTCAACACCACACCTGTTAATTATATGCAGTTTGACAGTAACAGTATCAGTGATCTCGAGCATGGCCATATGGACCCATGCAAAGAATGCAGCAATGGTTCTGATGATGCTGAACATCAACCAGGTCTGATCAAGGTTTTGCTCATACCAAACCTTAATCGCTCTGCTTCTCCAACCCTGACTGATTTTATTGACCCTGTTGTTCGTTCACTCTGCAGAAAGCTATTCACGAGTATGAGACTCTCATTGTTGCAAGAAATGTGTTCCCTTCTTTGGCAATGCAGGTGCAATAGGCCACAAAATCATGGAACAATGCTCAAGACTAACGGATTCATGACATTAAAGACTAGGATGCACAGAGGTATGAAATTACGGAGCAAATCATTTGATTGGCAAGTTATTTTCGATTGTAAATGAAATATCTATTGATTTGAGATATTCTCACGTAGATTAAGTGTTGTGGCTCACATATTCAAGGTGACCTCCTTATTCCCATGCGCACTCAAGTTCAAAGTGCCTTCAAGTTTCAAATTGCATCAAAATATATGAAGAAGAACATCAAGATTTCTGCCATACTCAGCAAAAATTGTTCATTCCACTACAAGGTAAGCTTTATGTCAGTGTGTTCATGAACTGAGACACTCACCAGTATGTTCTTTCCAGGATCCCAACACTCAGCAAGGTTATCTTCAGAATGCAATCGTACTCAGCATTCTCGTTACTGCCTGGTTCAAGGATGCAAGTGATATTGGTGCCCTGTTTCCTCAATACTTCAATCCTATCTCTCTCCATTCTCTTGCGCTAGTTCTCACTGCGGTATTCATCTATTATTTTTCTTAAATTCATTATTGACTTTGAATGGTACTCTAGATTGACTTTTGCATCACTGAATGGTCATCGGGCACATTCAAAAAAGGAGCTTTTACCGAGAAGTTGTACTCAGAGACTTACAAAGTATTTTTTGAAGACCTCAAAAAATGGCATAATCTCAACTCAAATGTCATGACCAAACAACGCAAGAAACTCTTTAAGCATGCACTGTGAGCCTGAGTTTGTCATATCATTGAATTTTGATGCATTCTTACTGATGATTGTGTGAAACGTTGTCAAATAGCCTTACAATCACACGAGAGAACCAGATCAATATACGATTCTAGTACTACGTGGTATGAGTGTAAGATTGGCTGCCTTACCTAAGGCAGCCAGTAAAACTAAACAATAATTAA
>JABAJZ010013831.1:0-15302 GCA_018857265.1 Termitomyces sp. T32_za158 | reverse complement strand
GTCGAGCTGAAGGAAAGCATATCAGAGCGTATGCTGGCAGACACAAGTTCTCCCAGTTGGAAGACTGGGCTATGGACATTTGCTATCATCTAGCAGCTTGCTGCTATGGAGGAGACAACATGGACCAGGAGCGCATATTTGTGCTCTATGAATTCATCAATGGGGAAGCACGGAACTGGTTCCACCGACATGTGCTACATACAAATAGAGATAAGCATGACTGGACTTTCAAGGAGGTCCTCATTGGACTGTATATAGATTGGGCAAGTGAGTGATGGGGGTTGCCTGGGGTTAATTCGGGCCAATCCAATTAGATTACTTTCTCCTTTATCTCTTCACATTTGCACATTCCACCCTGGCCTCTGGCCACTTTCCCTTTGTCTCAATACAATCATTGTCCTCCATCGTTATAAGCCTGCGGGTGCCAGTACAGAGACCTCATCGTCTCACACTGCGCTTGCAGGTAAGTCTCACCCGTTACTTCAGCATATTAGTTGTGATCATCTCACACTGCGCTTGCAGCGCCGCGCCCACAAACTACGTCATGCATTTATTTCGCACCCTCACCAGGGATCCTAATCTAAGTGGCCAGCGCTAGCCCGTGCATGCCCCCTCAACCTCTTAGAGCACCTGACAGTTGTTTTACACGAGCATCTCCAAGCCCCCCAGATAGCCAAATGAATTCTTCTGACGCGTCAATCACAGAAGAACTCAACACGCTTCGGGACTCGCATGCAGAGCTTTGAGCCATGATGCAGGACCTCATGGCCAGGCTCAACACAGCACCCCCAGCCAACTCGCTTCCCCCCGCCTCAGCAATGCCCCTCACAGCATTGCCCACGAACTCATTTGTACCACCAATCCCTGGCTCAGGACTCAACGGTGCGTCCTCAGCTGCCTCCCTCTCCCTTCGTTCCCGTTTCCCCGACGTCGACACCATGGTCATCGTGGCTATCATATCCCACAAATTCAAAGCCACGGATCTCCACAAGCTCGACCCATCAAACTGCGACAAAGAAACGGCCTACACATTCAATGGGGCAACGAATCAGTTCGAGGTTAGCCACCGCGCAGCCAGAGAGTACAAGACGCCGTTCTCAGTCATCATCCCCCTCCAAGCATACTTCGACATCTTAGCCTTCCACGTGAGCAATCCCGCAGCCTCAGGATCATTCTTTTGCTACACCGCCCACCTCCTGAAACTCATCGCCGAGTACGAGTGGGCGGCGGCGGTCTATGACTACCACGCAATCTTCTTCAACCGCTGTCGCGCAGACATGGCAGCGGGAAACTACTCGCAGTGGGGTAAGTGCAATAATGACCTTCTCTCCGAGCATGTTTACGCTCATCGAAAGACGGCTCCCATGAAAGCCAAGGCAGCAAAGAGCCCAGCGAACCCTAGCAAGCCATGCAGGAAATTCAACGACGGTTGTTGCACAACCAGTCCATGCCCATGGGGCCGCCCTCATGCATGCACTACATGCGGAAAGCCAGACCACGGGAAGCATCAACATAAAGATTAGCCCATGGGCCAGGCAAGCCACCACCCACGCGCGCTCGGGGCTTGCTCAGGCCAAACACCGCGCACACCGTCGTCCTCGGGTTTTTCACCTCTCACTCCTCTTGTGGACAACCTCCCGCTCCCTCCGCCCCACCCTAACACAGATCCTTGTGCCAACGCTCCCCTACCAGACATATTCTTCGCTCAACGAGCAAGCCTGGGCTCACTATTTACACGAGTACTCAGACTACAACCTTGTACATACTATTATTCAAATCATACGCATTGGCGCTGACATTGGCTTCACGGGTGATCGTACTCTAAGTCATGGCTGCAGCAATCTCAAATCAGCTCTCTCTGACCATTCAACTACCACGGCAATCTCGAACGACATCGCAGCACAAGTCGCCGCCGGGCGCACGCGCGGTCCATTCACATCACCTCCATTCCCCAACTTTCGAGCATCACCCATTGGCGCAGTCACGCGCAAATGCTCAAACAAAGTTTGCCGCATACACCACCTCTCGTGGCCAGAGGGGAGCTCTGTGAACGACGGTATAGCAGACTCCAAGGCTTCAATTGCGTATGACATGATCGATCGCGCCATACTCAACCTTGTAGCATCAGGACCTGGCTCCCTGATGCTCAAGCTCGATCTCGAGTCAGATTTCCGCCATATCCCAGTTTGTCAGTCAGACTGGCCGCTCCTGGGATTCAAATGGCTCGGCTCATTCTACCATGACCTCGTTCTTGCGTTTGGCGCGCGCTCAGCACCATACATCTTTAATCTTTTCACTGAAGCACTGCACTGGATCCTCCAGCGCAACATTCCCGCACGCATACGACACTATCTCGACGATTTCCTCAGCATATTCCCACCTCGATCCCCACCCTCTCTGGTCCAGCAATCCCTATTGTGGGCCCTCAATCTTGGCGCGCAGCTCGGGCTCACATTCCAGCCCTCCAAAATCGTCGGTCCTCACACAATGATAGAATTCCTGGGCTTAGAACTCGACTCTCTAGCCATGGAAGTCCGACTCCTGCGAGACAAGCTCGATTACCTCCGTGAAACCATGCTAGTATGGCAATCTCGTAAACGCTGCACTAAGCACGACCTCAACGAACTCACCGGGTTCCTGCAATTCACATTGCAGGTAATCCCCATGTCACGTGCATTCATTCGTAGCCTTTTTGATTTTGCAGCCTCATTTCTGTCATGACCCACTTTCTTTTCCCCTCCCCGACTCCCAACCCCCTCCTCCGCCACCACCGCCCCCCCGCCGCCTCTCTGCCCCAGGACCGCCGCCTCCCCGCCACCAGGACCCCGCGCATCAACACTCCTACTCCGCATCAGCGGCACATCAGCAGCGCATCAGCTTCTTTCCCCATCTGGCCTAGTCCGACCTCCGATCCCGCTTCCTCAACCCACACCCCTAAAAGCCAGCCAGCAACCCCGGAGCCCACATACCATGCGCACTCCAGCCCCTCCCGAGTATATAAGGCTCCGGCCACCTTAGTCGGTCTCTAGACTTAGTATTAACCATATTTCCCTACTTATCCGTTTCCTCTCGATTGTTTCCTTCTCTACTTCTCTCAATAAACTCTGTTTCGCTTTTCTACCTGTCCGACTCTCCGTCTCCGTTCGTCCCTCGGTCTTCAGCGACCTCGGACTCACTCCAATCGCCTCCAACCGCCTTCGGACTACGTCGGAGTACTTCGGACACTACGCCGAAGCCTCCCCCAAGGTCGGAACCACTCGGAACACCTCGGGGACTTCAACCCCGCAGCCTCCTACCGTCACCGTCGCCCTTCCTAGCCCCTCCGACTAGTGGGTTCCTTGCTCTACAGAGAGCCCCCGGGTCAGCGGTACCTGACACCCAGCAATACAGGGTAAATGGTGACAATGCTCAGGCAAATAATTTCTTGATGGTCACAAACCTTGAGCTTTGTTATGACAGCATGAGTTAAAAGTCCCAAGGTCATGGGTTGATTGTCAATGGTATAGACAGGAACTGGAGAGGATTTGAGTGTGCAAAGTAAGGAATGTCTGGAGACAAAAGTGACAGAGATATGGGAGGTAGTTGTGCCACTGTTGACAAAAGCATAGGTTGAGATTGGTTTTCTTCAAGGAAAGAATAGTTTAACGGGAATAAAGAAGTGGTCTCTATTGTGTGGGGCTAGATGTACATGATTTGGTAGAAGAAACCAAGAAACTAGAGTCGACTGAGCTGTCCATTTGCCAGTAGTATTTCGGAAAAACTTCTGCTTGATGTGGTGATGGGGAAGCGACTTAGTTCCGTCCATTGTCACCAAAGACCCAGGAACTTGTTGGTCTTTGGCTTGGCTTTTTCCAAGTCCCCATGTTTGGCCTTATGCTTATTGCATTCTGCAGCTTTGTGCCCTTCTTCGCTGCAATAGAGGCACATGTTGTTCTTGAAATAGTGTTCGCATTCAGCAGGCATAAGAGGTCTATAAGGCTTTGAGCCAGTGGTAAGCACATCAACATCCAGAGGGACAATGTCAGAAGTGGAGGTGGTATGAGTAGGCGGAATGGTTAGACTAGGGGTGGACAAATTTTGAGATGAATGAGAATGTCTATTAGAGTTCTTGCCTTTCTTGCCTGATTCAATCTTCTTCTTGATCTCACATTGGTAAAGATTAGTATCAATTGAGATAACTAAAGGTTCCCAATCTTCAAGAGTATTAGGACGGTGGACAATATTGACAAGGAGGTCTTTAACAGAAGACTTTAGACCTTTCATGAAACATGTAATTTTAGTTTGTTCCATCATCTCAAGGTGGCTAGCAAGTTCCATGAAGGTGGCAAGATAGTAATGAGCCAAACCAGTCTGTTTAAGTGCATTGAGCTTGAGTTCTGCATTCTGTACAAGACTGGGATCAGAGAACTTTTTCCTGAATGCAGCAAGGAAGTCATTCCAGTTATGAAGAAGGTGGGATCCCAAACGTTCAAGTTGATTGAACCATTCAATAGGCATGCCATCTTTGAGGTGTAGACCAACATAAAGAACTTTACTGTAATCATTGGGAAAAGAGATAGCATTGAACTGGATGATTTGTTTGACTTTGGAAAGGAAGGGGGTAACTTCACCATGCTTTCCATTGAAAATATGTGTGTCCCTTACTTTGACATGACTTCCTTGAGGAGCTGAGGCTGGATCAAGATTTGGGACAGTAGGACAGCAAGCAACTTCATTCATAACATTGATGAGGCTGTTCTGTAGCATGGTTTGGTTGTGAGTGAGTTGTGCCAGAATAGCAGTGAATTCTGGGAATAGGGAAGTCGCCAATGTGGAAGCAATTTCTTTGTTGCCTGAAGTGGGATGATCCATTAATGGAATTGCAGTTGGATCAAAGTTGCCAGCAAGTTCAGTAAAGTCAACTGCAGGAGTAGAATGGGGAAAGTACGTGTTCAGATTGAGAGGTGGAGGCTGAGTAGTCAGGGAGTTATAATCAAGAAAGACCGAGGTTGTAGCCATAAAATAAGGAGGCAATCAAACTTTGTCAGGGATGCATTGAACAAAATTAAAGATAAGTCAGAGGACCCAAGTGAGAAAACAACTGTGTTGATTGCTTAGGGTTCAGTATTGAATACAAGTAGTTTATATAGAAATTATATAGAAAGGAGAACGAGTAAAAAGGGTGGAAAAATAAGGAGTAGTCTAAGACAAATAATATATGTGATTATGACTGAAATAAAGAAAACAAAGTTAGGGAGAACAAAAGAAGCAGATAGAGAATAGGATGAAATTGTGTAGTGTCAAGAGGTTCTAAAAAAAAGAGCAGAGTGTGGAAATGTTGACAAGAGTAAGTTATGTCCAAATATGGAATTTGACTAGGGTTTTGGAGAGAGTTTGTGACATGGATGGCACCACGCCAAGTTCATAACAGCAAAAGAGGCTATAGCACCTACTCATCTAACTCCCATCATTGCCGGCCTTCATACCATCTTTGAGAAGGCAATAAATCACAATGGTTGCATTGCTCATGCCAAAGTTTGCGTCCCACTCCAGTTTGCTAAGTACGTGCTCTTGCAGTTTGAGGCAGAGAAAATCAGATGCTGTCTTTGTGCCTTCTCTCAAAGTACATGGTGGTTCGTTGCTTCTTCCTTGATCACAGACTACCTACTAAGTTTATTGACTGCTTAGGTCTTTTTGCCTGAGTCGCCTCATGGGTGCCAGCCAGGTCTTGTCTTTGCAGGAAAATGCCACCTCGGAACTGTGTATTTGACCACAAGCTCTAACTCTAACTGCAGCGTGTATCTGGCTTGTGAACAGCCTACATGCTTGTCCCAAGGATGGTCCTGCCACCCAACAACTTATGGATGCAGCTCTCCCAGTAACAGAAGCCAATGAAACTGGGCTCAAGATGGTTGCATACCGCAGGGCATTACCATGGCAATGCATTGTAGATTGAAGCAATAGGGAATTTGAAGACAAGGACCTTGAAGATATAGACAACAATGAAGATGAAGATGATGACAAAGAGAGGCGAGGAGGAGAAGTTGCCCATAATCCATATGGCCTCGTCTTCTTCAGGCATATCAAAGTCAAAGACACCCCTGGCTTCTGCCATGGTGGGCCTACCTTGCTTGAGGACGCATACAGTTCTGGTTCTCTATGTCTATTGAGTAAATCAAAGCCAAATTTATTAGCAATGGCCTTATCAATAATACAGTAGTTGCCATGGCACAGTCTACAACGAACAGGCACAGACTCCCCCAGACTCATGTAGTATCAGATGAACCACAGGCTGACATTTTCAATGTCGGGTGACCTGGTCAGCAACTCCTACCTTGCAAAGTAGATGAAGGCTCAGATGCTGAAGCAACTGAGACCCCACCTCTGCCCCATCATATCAATGGGTTTCTTTCTGACTTGTATTGTAATTTTGTTGTTGACTTAACTTGCAAGTCTCCTAATCCTTGTGGAAGCACAAAGGCATTGTATTCAAAACTTACAATGCAGGAACAAATGAATGCAATGGAAGACTTTTACAAAACGTTGGTTCTTTCCAACATTTTCACTCACGTAGCATACAAGTCTGCAACTGTTGAACACTGGGAGCAAGCGTTCAACTGGCTCTTCCCAAAACATAGCCACAAGATTAGCTCTAACATACAGAACTATCCAAGTGCTCCTTATTACAAGAAATGGCTCAAATTTATTAATAATCCTGCAAATGACTCACAACTTGTGACGGAGGCTTGCTAAGCTGTTTGGGAATGCATAAAGTCATGGAACTGGATTCCAGATGCACAACAAGACAAAATGTAGCCCACATTGCTGAGGAACACAAACAGCTACTATTGCTGCCCAGGTTTGAAGTTGAATGGAAAGTAGTTTGATGCCGCTCCATGGATCCTTGTCAAGCCCAACACTAATTATAAATTCTGCACAGAGGAAGATGAATAGATTGTTCCCCTGTCTCCAATACATTTTGTCTCTTCAGTACAGTTATGTATTAATCTTGGTTTTATTCATTACAAAGTAATATGAGACTTGAGTTGACCTCAACCATTGACATAGGTGGATTACATAAGGTGGCTGCATCCTGACTTGTTATGTAAAAAGAAGGGTACGTGATGTGGTCATAGTGTCAGACATATAAGTATCTTATCTTTGTTTTCTGTCTGTGTTCCTCTGCCCTCATGAATATGCCCAACTATCATGTACGCGTCAGAAATCCTCAGTTTGCTGATCTCATTTAGTTCACTGAGGCAATTGTGACTACTCTGGATCTACGGACTTTAGTGTCTGAAGCAAGCCTGGTTTATGTATGTTCATGTCTACTCTTTCTAATGAATCTCCTATCTTTGTTCATACAGTCGTTGGCTATTCTGTTATATGAGTTGGAGAATTGGTCCTTGCCCCCAGCACCTGGCAATGATTTCTCCGTTTTTGTCGCATCCATGCTGGGTCATTCGGTTCCTTTCTACAGCCTGGATCAGATCAATGAAGCACGCTTCAAGATGCTCCTTGCCTATTGGATTTTGGACATTTTTCTGTACTCAGAAGGTGCTGACCCTTGTTGATCGGACTTTGATAGGCCTCTAATAGTACATAAAAAATTGGCATTTTCTACATCAGCCTTCTTCTTCATGTTGGATGACTCACATCTTTACTAGCCGCTTGCGCCTCTCAACAACCTACTCATGCTAGTATCATCTGCATGTTCAGCAATCAACAGCTACATCAACAAAAGTACTCCTTTTGATGGCGTGACTAAGCTTCCACCCCTGCTTCAATCTTATCTGAGTCTTTCCATGAAAGTTGTGGAATGGGGCACCATGAACATAGTTATAAACCTTTTGTCCGCTACTTTGCATCTTGGCTATCTGTTGAGCGTGTGTTTTTTCATTTTCTTTGGATATTCAATAATGTTATCTCAGAGGAACCTTCTCATGCCAAAGGACATGGGCAAGTTTAAAAATTGGTTGATTAATAGGTATGATCTATACATGTCTGTTCTTTTCCTTCACTTTATATACACATATCATCCTTGTCTTCTCAAGATCCTTCTCAAACAGCCATCCTGATGAAACATCAATTGTTCTTCTGTTTAACACTGCATTGTCAAATCTCAAACCTTACCACTGTCAGGTCCCACTGACTATGGGGGCTTCTTCCAAAGCAGAGCCTTACAATGGCAGACTAGATGTAGCTAGATACACGTGACCTGGCGCAAGAGGACAAAGTCTGGGGTGAGGCAGGAAAAGTGTTTTGGGGTGCTCCAGAATGGTACCGGGGTGGTCCAGGACATAGAAGGTGGTCCGAGATGTAGAACGAGTGGTCTGAGATGTAGAACAAGTGGTTTGGGATGAATTAAATGAGTCCCAGGGTACAACAAAATATGTTTTAGAGAAAGTGGTGAAGTAACGGTGGATGGCCTTTGGGAACAAGTGCTGGAACAAAAGGAAACACAAGGATAACTGGGTCTGAGGTGGTCCAGGATGTGAACTGGGAAAGCTAGGCAAAATCGAGAAATGAGGTGAAACCAGGGAAACGAGGTGAAACCATGGAAATGAGGTGAAACTGGGGAAATGGGGTAAAACCAGGGAAACAAGGTGAAACCAGGGAAAAGGCAAGTGCTGGGCAAAACAGAAAAGGTCAACAAAGTCAAGGTTAAAACAGGGAAATGTAGACAAGATGAGTTCCAGGCAATAAGCAATAAGTTGAGACGAGATGAGTTGAAGATTCATGAGGCAAGATGAAGTAAGACAAAGTTCAAATAAGCAGTAGAATTCGACAAAACAGATTCAAGAGTAGACTTAACAATTTGAGGTTTCAAAGTAGAGGATTTTGTAAGATCAAGGTTCACTGGGTTACTGGATGCAAGGCAGACAATAATGATAATACGAGAGGACAGACGTTTGGTTATTGGCAGGTAATATCAAGACTAGAGTACATGCTGACTAGTTACAACTTATATACTTGACGAGGCAGGACTTGTCCTGGGCTGAGCCTGATCAGTCCCGGAGTACTGTATAGACATACTGTATAGGGCTCTGGGATGTATTGCCAAAGAGTCCCAGGACTGTATGGCGCGTCTAGAATTGTATTGCCTCAATCAAAGTTGGTGGTGCGTTGGGATCATTGTATCAATGTGTCTGAGGGCTGCTGTTGGGTCTAGGTGCCAGGTGTGATTGCCAGAGTGATTGCCTGGTGATGCAGGTAATGCGGATGATGCAAGTCGTTGCAGTGCCGCAAGATTAAGTAGGGTTGATGCAGGTGATTGTGGCACAGTAGGATCAGACAGGGTTGATGCAGTGATTGCTGGGGGTCAGGGTTGTTGGGGCAGGGGATTTGTGTGCTTGAGAAGGCAGGGCAGCTGGCGAGAAAACCAGGGGAAAACATGGGGGTTGGATGAGGTGTCCCAGGGTTGTGTGGTGGGCTATGGAGACAGGTCGTGACATAACCCCCCCTCTAGCATTGAGACCCTCAAGGTGCCTGTGGGTGTGTGGCAGTCCAGCTTCTGTGTGCAAAGAGAAGCTCTGATGGCAGTCTAGAAGCTGCGAGTCCTGGATAAAAGAAGAGACAAAACAGGAACTTCTCTTGTTTTTCAACCTTGATGTCTTTGCCTCCTCCCTCATCCAGCAGCTCTCAGCCTTCTCCTTCCTGGTGCACAGCGCCTTTGTCTTCTTGTTTAGCAGTCCATGTAACCTTTGTCCCGGGGCAGATCCAGGTGGTCCCAGATGCATCGCGCATTCTAACAACTCAGGCATCCCCAGCGGTCGTGACACAGGCTCTGCAGCAAGCCCAGGGTCCCCCTATATTGGCATGGTGCCAGGTGAATGGGCCAGTGAGTGTGCACGTGTCATGGCTTTGGCCTGTCTGACTTCCTGTAGTGCTCTCATTATGCTTGTAGGCACATGGACTGCATCTTTGATGGGCCACAAGAGGGGTTCCAACACAATTCTGTGGTGTGTCAGGCCTGTCAGGGAAAGCACAAGGGGTGTTTGGTTGCATGGTTGTGGCAAATGCATTGCATGGCTGCAGAGCAGGGTTGGAGCCTCAACTGGGTGTGGAGGAAGACAGGGAAGGAGGTGCAGCCAGAGGTGGTGGAGATACCAGGAGGGGGTCCTACAGTGGTGGAGGGGATAATAACTCTGGTGAGTACTCTTCACTCCAGGCTGGACAAGGGGAAACACAAAGCTGTGTCAGAGTCCAAGGCGCCCAAGCATGTGCACCGGCAGTTGTTCCTGGCACCTCCTACCTTTGAGGGTGGCCTTTTGGGGTCGAATGTCTTCTCGCTGGGTTTGGGGCATCTTCTGCCATTGATTACAATTTGTCAAGGGGTCCCAGAGATTTTGCGAGCAAAGGTTGCCACGACCTGTCTCTGGAGCACACCACACAACCCTGGGTCACCTCATCCAACCCCCACGCTTTCCCCTGGTTTCCCTGCCAGCTTCCCCGCCTTCTTGAGTGCATGCATCCCCTGCCCCAACAATCCTGACCCCCGGCAATCACCGCATCAACCCTGTCTGATCCTACAGTGCTGCAATCACCTGCATCAACCCTACCTGATCCTGCAGCGCCGCAATTATCCGCATCACCTGCATCACCCGCATCACCAGGCAATCACTCCAGCGATCACACCCAGCACCTAGACCCACCAGCCGCCATCAAACACAATTGATACAACGATCCCAACGTGCTGCCAGCTTCAATGGAGACCACACAAGTCAGAACTCCCATACAGTCCCAGAATGCTTTGCCAATACATCCTGGAGCCTTATACAGTACATCCATACAGTACTCCAGGACTGATCAGGCTCAGCCCAGGACAAGTCCTGCCTCATCAAATATATAAGTCGTAACTAGCCAACATGTACCTCAGTATTGATATTGCCTAATTGCCTACCTGTTTTCCTGAACTGTCTGCCCATATTTGAATGTCTGTCTCCTTGAATTATTGTTATCTCTCAAATTGTCATGTCTACTCTCAAATCTGTTTCATCAAACTCTACTGCTTACTGTTAGGGAATGTAGGGAGGCAACCGGTTTGGAGACCGTGACAGCTGGGCTGGGCGGAGCAACGCAACCGGGCCTCTGTGATGCATGACAAGGCCAGAATAAGCAACCGAGTTGAACCCATAGTGAGACTCGTAACTAAGTAGACCAGACAGAGTTTACGTCCTTTTATGTCCAATGAATTTGGCTCAATAATTTTAAAGTTGTTGAACAACACAAGAACGGCATGGCGCGTCCACCACAAGAGCCTAAACTCTCAACAGGACCACCCCGACATCTCATTGAACGGATAGCACATCTACAGCATCTACTTGAAAACTTGCCTGAGACTATTCCCCTGTCAACTTCTCCCCCTGCATATTCTTTTGTACTTGATGACGAAAAGCTTGAAGATCGTGGCTTTCTTGGTGCTTTGTCACACTGTCTTGAAATAAACTTTGAAACCTGGAAGGGAAAAGATATGGAAATTGACTTCAAGGAACGAGGGTCAAACCTCTCAGTTGCATTGATTGGCATGATGAAGAGTGCAGTAAAGGGAATGACATCCTCAGATCGGGAGGTATTTGAGTCGGCGTGGCTTGAATGACTGATTCGGGCAGCAAAGAGAGCAGGCGCGACAATCCCTAAGCCTAAACGAAAGGAACGTGCTGATAGCGGAGCTGCTGACACTAATCAGCCCAACGACACTGCATCACAAGAAGTAAAACGCACCAAGACATCTTCTGACCCTGTCAACCCCATCGTGACTGATGCAATCGAAATATTGAGTGACGATGGAGCATCAATCACAGCTGAAAGGACCCCTTTAGCACCAAAGCCCAAAAGGAAGCAGGGCACACTTGCAGATCTGGGATGGAAACCGTGGGGTGAAGGTGAAAAGGCGGCATATATTTCCAGGGAGTTTGTGAAGGGACACAAAGCACAGGAAGAGGCAAGGGACCGAGAGGAGAGATTGAAGGAGGGGAAAAAGGAAAGGGAAAGGATGTTGGCTTGTGAACAACAGCATAGACATCGTGCGCAGGTGAAGGCAGCTGTGGATGTTGAAGAGTCTCGAGAGAACATCAACAAGGTCTTGATGCAGGGTGCAGAAATGTCAAAAGGCTCGGCAATCAAGGATATTGCTGTAGTCTCATGGCCAGGTCATTCAGACTGGAGGAAAAGTAGGAATGGGACGTTAGGTGGGGCTGTGGAAGCTCAGGCAACACGCACCAATTGGTACCACCCATTCCTCTGGGTCCACATCGACAAGGCTATTCACAAACACAACTGGAGTCCTGGAGACACGGTCAAAGCCTTGAAGCGAGATAACCAAGAGTTGTTTGAGCAGCTTCATCGTGCCACAGTGTGGAAATGGCTCGGAGAGAGCAAGCGGGAGTGGTCAGAGCAAACGATGAAGAATGTTGGTAATCGCCACGCACTTGTGGGATCAGGAAGGGTCAGTGCTCTGACAAAACATCCTGAAATTGTCAGAGATATCAAGAAAACATTGCAGGATATACGTACTGCTCATCTTCCTGTGAGCGTTGCTGTTGCCCGCTCCATCATGATTGCCATCATCAAGGAGAAAAACAAACATATTCTCTCTGCCAGTTTCAAATGCTCAGAACAATTTGTTCGTGCATTTCTTCAAACTGTGATGTATTGGAGTCCTCGGAAAGCTACTAGAGCAGCTTCTCATCTTCCAGAAGATGCTCCAGAGCAATGTGAGAGGACATTCTTTCGGCTAGTCTATGCGATGAAATGGCAAAACATACCTGCACAATTGTTGATCAATGTGGATCAACTCGGAAACTATCTCCTTCCGAACTTGACATACACATGGCACGACACTGGTGCTAAACAAGTTGACTCTAATACAAAGGATGAGAAACGAGCTTATACTCTCCTTGTTGCCAGTACACCCACTGGCGAGTTTCTTCCATTTCAACAGGTCTGGAGTGGAAAAACGAAGAACTCTTTGCCGAGGGAAACAGCACTGAGAATGAATGAAGCACAAAAGTATGGAATGCATTTTACTGTTGCCAACAGTCAAACCAGCCCTCTAAGTCATTATTCAACACTCAAGACAATGAAGGAGTGGATTTCAATGATTATGATGCCTTATGTGCGGCATGTCATCGAGGAAGAGGGTCTTGAAGATGATCAGATGTCAATCCTTTTCATTGACATCTACCCCGTCCACAATTCTGTCGAATTTCAAACACACATTTTCAAAGAATACCCCAACATCATTCTCATTTTTGTTCCTGAGAACTGCACTGGGATTTTTCAGCCTGCCGACATTGGTCTCCAGCGAATAATCAAGCATATGTTGAAGCAACAAACCGTCAACTACATGCTCCAGTCTCATAAAGAACAGCTCGCTCGCGGCATCACTCCTGAATCCGTCAAAATTACAAACTCACTTCCTCCATTGCGAGATGCCACTGTGGCGGGGCTTGTTCATGTTTACGAGTCAATGCAAACTCTACGTGGCCATGAAATTGTTCAGAAGGTCAGTTGCTACTCATACTAATGATTTGTGACTTTACTCATCAACGTGTCTCCCTCCAGGCTTGGCAGAAAAGCATTGTCAAGGAGTGGTGCCTCTCCGAAAAATGCTTGACTGGCCAAAAAGCACAAAATGCTCTCAACAACTTCCTGTGCAAGGATCCAACACTTCGGGATGAGATCGAAGCCAGGGTTGGCAATGTCCAGGGCTTGTCTGATGGAACACCTTCGGAGTATGACATTGATCACACGCAGGATGATGATACTGACCTGTCACTTGAGACAATTCTTCAGAGTATGAATTCATCCACAGATAATGCTCACCCCGAAGCAGAAGGTGATGCAGAGAATATTTGGGCTTACAACGATGCTGGTGATCTGTGGTCTGATGTTGGAGCTCTTCCTATTCAAGAAATCTAAAGTCGTTACTTATTTGTGCAAAATAGAATGACACAGAATTTTACAAGCAATTTTTGAGCAATTTCTGGGATTTTTTCTGGAAATTTTAATGTCACGATTTCTTGCAAGCAACCGACCAACCGTTACGCGTTACCTAGGGGTCAATAGGCAACGCAACCAGGCCATCGTGACCGTGACGGTTGCCTCCCTACATTCCCTAACAGTAGTTGAATTTCCTTCCATTTTGTCTTGCCTCATAAACCTTTGACTTATCTTGTCTCATTTCATCCATTATTGCCTGGAATTCATCTTGTCTACATTTATCTATTTGACCTCGACTCGTTAAACCTTTTCTATCTCGCCCAGCGCTCACCTTCACCCCAGTTTTGCCTTGTTTCACCTTGTTTCCCCAATTTCACCTTGTCTCCACATTTTCACTTCACTTCTCCAGTTTCACCTTGTCTCCACATTTCCACTTCGTTCCCCGGTTTGCCTAACTTTCCCGGTTCATGCCCCGGACCACCTCAGACTCAGTTAATCTTGTATTTTCCTCCATTCTAGCAATTGTCCCCAAAACCCACCCATTGTTATATTGTCACTTTCTTTGAAACGCACCCCGTCGCACCCCAGAACTCATTTATTTCATCTCGGACCACTTGTTCTACACCCCAGACCACCTTCTACATCCTGGACCACCCATTAATATCCTGGAGCACCCTGGAACACCCTCTTTATCTCACCTTGGACTTTGTCCCTTTGCACCAGGTTGTGTGTATCTAGCTACATCCAGTCTGCCATCGTAAGGTTCTGCTTTGGAAGAAGCCCCCAAAATCAGTGGGACCTGACAGTCTGCTGTTAGAGAGTTCAGTGCTGCCAAGGAGTGGTCCAGGATTCCATTGGGTCCTGGATTACTGAGGTTGTTTGGGGGTGCTGGAGGTTAGTGGCTCAAGGAGTATGACATGCCTCATGCTATGGAGATAATACAAGAGTTCTGAGAGAATGAGCGGGTGTGGGGGAAAAAGAAGCAGGCGAGAAAGCAGGGGTAGTGTCCCCCTTTTTTTTTTTACCTTACCATTTCTTTTTGACTGCTCCTTGCGTTTTCTGCTCCTTTATGCAGCCTTACAAGTAGGGGGCAGGTGTCACGGTACTCACGTGACTAGTGCCTCATATCTGTAGTTAGTAGTGCCATTGTACTCTTTATCTTAGTCCATTCCATTCTTAGGTACATTACAGTGTAACTACCTATACCATTTCACTATATATTCCATTCTTAGTACTATTGACTATTAGACCTAGAGACAATGTTCTATAAGAATACAATTACAGCGGTTTGCATAATTGTTAGCACTAAGCCAAATAATAAAAACAATAGTGAAGATCAACTCTTAATTTAGGGTTACCGCTTCTGACACGCTCCTACG
>JABAJZ010013830.1:0-15338 GCA_018857265.1 Termitomyces sp. T32_za158 | reverse complement strand
TGATCTTATATCGACCCGTGCGTGACCTTCTAATCACGCGCAACCATGTCCAACTCTTCTGAGCACTTGCCAAACATCAGTACAGTCATAGCTTTTTTTGTCTTTGCCGAAGGATCACACCGGTGATGCTATGACCTCTCTAAAGGACTGAAAATTGCGTAAATATCTCTGGTCTCACAAGATGTCAAAGTACACTGTCGACGGCCTTGATGCGAAGAGTGACGAACAAAGATGAAATAGAGTCCCCCACAGGAGCTGAACTAAGATCGGCAAGATACTTAAGAATGGGTGTGGTTCTTTTTGTATCCTCACACCGACTCTCGATAGAATGCGCTGACATTTGTGAAGAGCATTTTTTGCCTTTGTTTCCAATTCATACCACAATTGATACATCTGTCATTCAGTTCGATCTGTCACTGTCAGGACTCGTACAATCAAAGGGTGTATTTAGCTCCAAGTATCGTGAGTTGTCAACACATTATTCCCTGGGCGGTGTAGTATGACTGACTGATCATTATTATATAAATTATTATATAAATCAGCTATATACTTAAGATAGATGTAATGGCATCATGCGTTCCACTTACCCTCCTAACCCGATCAGCCTCGCCAGTGCATTCTATTCATGGCCAGCATCATCCTTGATAATACCACAAGCAACCTTACGTGCGGCGGCCAGTTGCAATTTCAATGTGGCTTTTCCAGCATTTTTTCGAATTCCTGGCTAAATGGAACTGCCGTGACGCATGACAATCCAGGTCCTATTACTCTGAACTTCTTTGGTACGTCAACGTCCGTGTCTTGTCACTTACGCTGTTAGCGATAACCGAGGACTCTACCTGAAGGTACTTCAGCAGCTTTCTATGCAAGCGGGATACTTGGTCAGACTGCTAACGCGACGATTTTTGTGGATGGAAACAGGACAGATACGCTTCTTTCGTCATCTAAAGACCCGTGGTTTTCAACGGATAACCTCACGGATGGTCAACATAACGTTACATTTGAGAGTCTTCCACAAGGATTCATCATCGATTACATGGTCATTACAGCGAGCGTCGACACGTACCTTCCGGGGCAACAGTTAATTGTAGATGGCAACGATCCCTCTATTAATTATACTGGAAACTGGAATGAAAATTTCACAACTTTGTCAATTACTCCGGAACCATCTTTATTTGATCCAAACCCTTCTACTTATCATGCGACGAGCTTTGGAGGTAGTTTCAAAGAAACGCAGGACCAACAAGCTTCTGTCAAGATTACATTCAATGGTGGGTTTCCTTTAGTCTGGGTTTTCATCATACTCTCTGAAATCCTTAGCGGCTTCCAGGCACGTCTATTAGTGTCTACGGCTACTATGAGTTATTTCTTGCCCCTGCTTCTGCCACTTATACCATAGACGGCGAAAATCAAGATCCATCTCCCGGTGACTCTGTCGACTTGATACAAGCAAACTTTCCCTGGTTCCAATCCAAGCCAAATCTTGGCCCCGGAACCCATGTGCTAACTATTACATTTGCCAGTGCAAGAGCTACTCCACTTCTCGACCTCGGGGGTAGATTTACACTGGATTACTTCACATACACCCCTTCCTTTTCTTCTCTTGCAACACAGGAGACACCAGGAGACACAGGAGACACGCCAGGAGACACGCCAGGAGACACGCCAGGAGAGACCACCACTCATTCGACAGACAAACACCAGATCCTGGTCGGCGCCGTGATCGGGGGTGTTGTCGGTGCCTTGCTAATTGCAGCTATCATTTTCGTGCTCTGGAGAAGATACAAAGCAAAGAAAACCTCAATCGCCGCACATTTAGTCCCGATTCCGTTTCAAAGTGCTCCTAATGATACTACCAATGCTGCTGCTCCCCCGAGCATTTGGCCAGCAATGCCGGTTGTCAGAAAAATTCCATTGTCAAGTCCACAAGGAGGACCTGGTGAGTCGTACAAATACTATCCTCCGACGAGAGACAGGGATACATGTTTTTTAAGCAGATGTGGCGCAGGTATCACTGTCAAACCAGCCAATGCCGACAATTCAGAACGAATTACAGTTAGTTAGACCATCAAACGCCAACATTGAGGCTCCTCCGACTTATCAGTTGTCCGTGACCGCAATGGGACCAAACAGAGATACAAGAGGGAGGGATGCTAGATGTTGAATCAGCCGTGCTTCAAATTCAACTCATTTTGATCCTTAACATCTGTCCCCCAGTTCCTTCTGCTAACATCAGGTGTATCTACTCCTTGAACCCTGGAAGCTCAACCTGAACTTTCCGTTTTGCTACCCACTTACAATAATAGTTAGTAAGTACTGTCAGAATTCCAATGCCAAGATTATACAGTAGCGCCACATCAAGGTTTTGTCTCAAACCTAAGACATCTCCCATTTCAAAACTACAACTGTTACCAAATGCATTTAAAACAAAAACAAAAAATCAGTTACTCAATCATAAACCAAATAGATAGATAAGTAGTAGGTATGTATGTGTATGTATGTGTACTGTCTGTATATACGCAGGCAGCATCTAAGTTTGTAACCAAGGAAGTATGAAGAAAAAAAGCAAAGCAAAGCAAAAACGCAGTCGACGAAATACGATAGGATACAATAGGGTAATTACCCTCTTTAAAAAATCCCCAATACTCCGTATCCGCATGCGTAGTCCGTCCCTTCTAAAGCAAACTCAAATTCAATGCGCTAGATGCCCTTGTCTGTAGCAGCAAACTATTACGCCGAGTTAGATTGCAGGCTTTACGAGGTCGAGTGTCACAGGGATGATGGCAAGTCGCCGCACATCCATTTTCACCTCAGTCGATCGGGAATAACCGTTAGGAACGGCAGTGGTCAGGATAAATTTATTCTGGATGCTTGACATAGAAGCTGTCCATGGCCTATGATTCTTGGTGTTGTCAAAAGACTGTTAAAGAAACTGTTATCCAATAGTAACTCATGGTTCACTGACATCTATCGCATCTGTCGACCCGTGTTACCTTCTGTTGAAGTCAGACGCTATCATGCCCAACTTTTCTGAGCCTTTACCATACATAGGGACATATAGGGACAGTAAAAGGTTGTGGTCGGGAGTTCAACGTTTTAACGTTTAGGGGCGAAGTCATGGTTTTTTTTGTCACTTTGCCGAAGGACCACAGTGTTGAATCCTCTGTGACCTCTCCAAAAGGCCTGGAAATCGCGTAGGTCAAAGTACATACACCTGTCGATGGCCTTGATGCCAAGAGTGACGAACAAAGATGAACGGGCCGCAGATATAGTTCTTTGTTTCTCACGCCCTCTCTTGATCGCATTCTAAAAGAACGCGGTCCCTTTGCGCTTCCTTCTGTGAAGAGCATCTTTTGCCTTCCTTTTCAATCATATCACAATACAAAGAAGGAATGTATGCTATGATACATCTGTCATTGGGATCGATCTATCACTGTCGGTCGTAGAAGCAAAGGATATATTCAGCTCCAAGTATCGTGAGTCGTGAAGACAGACCTTTTCTCTAGTGATGTTATATGGACTGATCATTTGTATGAATCAACTATATACTGAAAGATAGATGTAAAGCCATAATACTTTCCTCTTACCCTCCCAACTCGATCAGATTCGCCAGTGCATTCTCCTCATGGCCAGCATTATCCTTGATAATACCTCAAGCAATCTTACATGCGGCGGCCAGTTGCACTTTCAATGCAACTTTTCTAGCGACTTTTCAAATTCCTGGCTGAATGGAACTGCCGTAACGGACGATAACCCAGGTCCTGTTACTCTGACCTTTTCTGGTACGTCCGCGTTTCGTCACTTACACTGTTAGCGATAACCGAGGACTCTACCTGAAGGTACTTCAGCAGCTTTCTATGCAAGCGGGATACTTGGTCAGACTGCTAACGCGACGATTTTTGTGGATGGAAACAGGACAGACACGCTTCTTTCGTCTCTCAAAGACCCGTGGTTTTCTACGGATACCCTCATGGATGGTCAACATAACGTTACATTTGAGAGTCTTCCGCAAGGATTCATCATTGATTTCATGGTCATTACAGCGAGCGTCGACACATACCTTCTGGGGAAACAGTTAATTGTAGATGGCAACGATCCCTCTATTAATCGTACTGGAAACTGGAATGAAAATACCACAATTTTGTCAATTACTCCGGAATCATCTTCATTCGATAAAAACCCTTCTACGTATCATGCGACGAGCTTTGGAGGTAGTTTTCAAGAAACGCAGGACGAGCAAGCCTCTGTTAAGATGACGTTCACTGGTGGGTTTCCCTTCAGCCTGAATTTGAATTACATTCTCTGAAATCCTTAGTGCACCAGGAACGTCTATTAGTGTCTACGGCTACTATGATATTCTCTTTGTCCCTGTTGCTGCCACTTTTACCATCGACGGGGAAAATCAACTTTCAAATTTCGGTCTCTCTACCAACTTGATGCAAGCAAACTATCCCTGGTTCCAATCTAGGCCAAATCTTGGCCCCGGAAGCCATGTGCTGACTATTACATTCACCAGCTCATTTGCTGCTCCATTTATCAACACCGGGGGTAGATTTACACTGGATTACATCACATATACCCCTTCCTTTACTTCTCTTGCGACACAGGGAGAGACCACCCATTCGACAGACAAACGCCCCATCCTGGTTGGCGCCGTGACAGGAGGGGGCGTCGGTGTCTTGTTGATTGCATCTATCCTTTTCGTGCTCTGGAGAAGATACAAAGCCAAGAAAATCTCAGCCGTGGCACCCTTGATCCCGACTCCGTTCCAAGGTGTTCCTCCGGGTACTACCAATGCTGCTGCTGCTCCCCGGAGCGCTTGGCCAGCGATGCCGGTGGTCGCTTCAACGAGAAAAATTCCATTATCGAATCCACAAAGAGGCCCTGGTGCGTATGGCACTATTGTCCGCGAGACACAGATAAACTTTTTCAAGCAGATGTGGCGCAGGTATCCCCGTCAAACCGGCCAATGTCGACAGCTTGGAGCGAAACACAGTCTGAATCCGTTCATTCTACTATAGTTGCAAACCGGCCAATGTCGACAACTTTGAGCGCATCACAGTCTGATGTTGAACATTCTACTATAGCTGCAAACCGGCCAATGGTGACAATCTGGAATGAATCCCAGCCTGATGCTCGTGATTCTGCTACTCGTGTTGGACCATCAAACGTCGACACAGAGCCTCCTCCGACCTATCAGTCGGTCGTGACCATAATGGAATCAAACAGAGATACAAGAGGGAGGGATGCTTTGCGTTGAATCGACCGCATCACTTTAAATTCAAAATCTAACGCACTTCGATCCTTCGCTCGCACCAGTCTTCCCGTTGCTTCTGCTAAACGACTGTATCTGGCACCCCTTGAAGCCAACGCTGTGCTAAATCTAACTTTTCCGACCCACTTACAATAGTAGTTATCACTGTGAATTCCAATACCAAAATTATATATCATCTTCCTTTCTCATGTCAGCTACAGCACATAACGGCGTCATGACCAAACCAGGTATCCAATATATACCTTGAATAGCTCTACTGAACAGCAACACCGCATCTCGCAGCACTGCCCAGATGCACAACCTTTCAGTGCATCATGACCAAACTAAACACCTGAATGATGAAATCAAACCAGATACTACATGCCTTGGATAATCACTCCTGCTCATCAGTGACGCCACATCGCTAACTTTTCTTTTCTTTCTTTTCTCCTTTTACGTTTCCCGCACATCACCCACCCACAACCAAAAAACGCAATCAAAACAAGAAATCGATTAACAAATCATAAACAACTCTAAAAGCATCCGTAACGAAAAACATAGATAGATAGTATGTATGTATGTATATGTGTGTGTATGTACTGTCTGTAGATACGCAACGTCTAAGTTTCTAACTAAGTATATATGTAGAAAAAAAAGCAAAGCAAAGCAAGACAAAAAACGCAGTCGATGAAATACGATAGGATACGATAGGATAAATTACCCTCTTTAAAAAATCCTCAACACTACGCTTCCGCAATCCGCATCCGCATCCAGTCCGTCCCCTCAAAACCATCCAACCTCCATCCAAATCCAAATTCGAATTCAATTCCCAGACGCCAACGCCGAGAGCAAAATATCATAATCGATCTTCGCAGCTACAAAGAGACTCAGCGTCCACACACAGCAACAACGCGCAGCAAACGCACCTTTCAAAACCAACCTCACAAAAAACCTCGCCAGCACCGGTCTCTCCCTCTCAAGCCTCTCAAGCGCCTCATCACTAAGCCTCCAAAGCGTCGCCGCGCGCTCCACCACAACCGTCGCGTTCCTCGGCAGCGCCGCAAGCGCCGACAGCTCCCCCGCCACGGTCCCCGGCACCATGCTCTCCTGCACACACGGCAGGTGCTCCGCGAACTTGTACGACGCGCGCAGGACCCCAGATTCAACGATGTACAGCCCGTCCGGCGCGTCGCCCTGCGCCCACAACACGTGGCCCTCAGGCAGCGCCACGCGCTCGAGGTACGCGCTCATCGGCTGCAGGAGCTCCGCGTCCACGTCTGCGTCCCCGTGCGCCGAGAAAGCGCGCACGAGCGTGTTCAGCGGCTCGTTGGCATATTCGTCCGACGGCGCGATGCGCTCTGCGTATAAAGAAAACGTGAGCTCACAAGCAAACGACGCACGCCGCTAGCGACGCACCATTCGCAATCGTCCGATTCCCGACATCTTGCATGTACGACCTCCTCGGCGTCATCATAGACGAATCAGACACCAACGGCGGCTCAAGCCGGTCGTAGCCACGACTATGTCGTCCCGGGAACGCTGCGAAAAGCATCATGCAAAATCAATCCCCAACGAGTCAGCCCCACCAAAGGAAACCACGCACCAAACGCAGCAGACGCAGCCTCGTGCTTCTGCGCCACATACCACGCGCGCAAATACACATTCTCCGTCCCTGCCCCAACAACCACCCAAAATCAGCACCCACCCCCTCACGAAAAACCCACGAAAACACTCACACTCCAACGCATCCCCAAACGTCACGAAATGCTCGACATCCTCCTTCCCGATCAAATGCACGCTCTCCAGCGCCCGCGCGACGTTCGACTCGCACGCAAAGCCACAAAACACCATCTTGACGCCCTTGGCGGAGAGGAAGCGGTGGATGCGCACGAACGCCTCGGTGGAGGACATGTCGACCCCCGCGACGAGCGTCAGGTCCAGCACGAGGAACGTCACGGGGTTCCGGTGCCATGCGGGCCCGTCGATGATTTCGCGGATCGTGTCTTCGACGTGTGAGATTGTGCCGAAGAAGAGGAATCCTGTGGGGTGTGTGGGTGAGAGAGAGGGGGAGAGTGGTGAGTGGGTGAGGTAAAAGGGGAGAGGAGGGCACACCTTGGAGCTTGAGAATCGTCGTCTGCTTCGACACCTCGCGGAGGTACGCGCGCTGCACACTCGGCCTGCGCACCGTCGACATCGCGGTCTCTCCACTATGCACCGAACGTATACTCCTCCTCTGCGAATTCTGCACCACAAAAAAGAAACCTGCACCGAACCTCATCAGCTTCACAAAACACAAACGCAAAACACCACACGAAGCACTCACAGCTCGCGATGATCCCACACAACACGCCCGTGACGAAATCACACGTGGTCATCACAACCACGATACCCGCGATCGTGATATACTCCGTCCTTCAACAACAAACCAACGAATCAATTCCTCGTTCGCAGCAAGCACACAGAACAAAACAACACAACCGCACCTCGTAGTCCGATGCCTCGTATCCCACAACGCCTCCTTAACAAGATCGATCCCCAGCACAAATATCAGCGCGCCGACCACCATCACCGCTACACACCGCACAGGTCAGCGCCGCCAGACGCATCCACCACGGACCACGAAGGACTCACGGATATACGCAATAGGCGCCGTCCCGATGACGAGCAACACAGCCGTCATAACCGCCAGCACGAACCCCGCGACCCTCGTCCCGCCTCCGACGCGATAAAACCTGTTCGTCCGTACACAAGTCTCAGCCACCGAACACCAAACACCAAACACCAAACACCAAACGGGAAACGAGAAAGCGGGAAAGCGAGACTCACAGAAGCGTGTTGACATACACGAGATAGTTCGGGCTACACACGCACATCCAAGGCAGTCAGCTTCGGGTGCGTAGAAGGAGAAGGAGGAGAGGAGGGGGGGGACGTACACAGTGCCGAATAGCGCAGAGAGGAGGTTCGAGTACCCGTGTGCGACGAGCTCCTTGTCCGTGTTGACGTCTTCGTCCAACGACACCGCTACACCATCTCTCATCAGTAAAAGCAAAACCACACACGACACAGTCGCGATGGGAAGGAAAGGAAGGACGTACACAGCGCAGGGACGTTCAAAGGCGGGTGCAGAATGTTAAAGAATAACCTATACAGTGCGTTTTCAGCTCAGCTCGAGAAAGAATCACGGACAAGCCCAGGGCGGGCCGGCGTACAGCGCAAACTGCGTCGGGAGGGTGTCGAGAAGCACGCCGTAGCGGATCGCGCGAAAGTCTTTGTTTGCAGGTGTATGCACGGAGAGGGTTCATTGTAGAAGCAGCAGAAGGCGAGCACAAGAGGCAAGGAGGCAAGGAAGACAAGACGCTCGTCAGTGCCAGCACGACGTTCCAAACACGGGAAGACGCACCCCAATACGAATAAAACTTGTACCACGCCTCCGACTCGCGGGAGCCCATATCGAATATCCACCCCGTCGCGCGGAGACGCGCGAGGTCTGTGCCGAGCGCGGCGACGACGATGTAGAACACGATTGGGATTATGAGGAAGTCTGTGTAGCGTTAGCGCACGAGTTGAAGTCAAAATCAAAATCAAAATCAAAAACGCGTAAAGGCAAAAGCCAAACCCAAAAGCCAAACCCAAAGAAAGAAGCTCACAGATAGGCATGACGAGCTGATGCGACCAGCGCGCGGTGATGATTCTCAGCAGAACCGCGAGGGCGAGGGGGACAGCCCAAAGGACGAGATTCGATTTATCCATGAACATGCGCTCGAACGTGCCCCAGTCGACGTCTTCGTCGATGCGCATGGACACGGCGAAGCCCGTGCGCAGGAGGAAGGCGCCGACGCCGCCTATGCACCTAGGGTGGGGGTGGTGAGGCGTGGTGAGGGAGGAAGAGGGGGGGAGGGGTGGGGGGACGTACCCGACGAGGATGTGGCGCGGGAAAAAGCCGATGAGGGCGCCGAGTTTGAGTGCGCCGAGGAGGGCGAATGTTAGGCCTGCGGCGTAGTTAGCGTGAGGGTGTGTGTGTGTGGGAAGGGAGGGGGACGCACCGGTTAGGATGGAGCTGAGTGTGTACGCGGCGAGTGTGGTTGCGATGACGGACCGCGCGTGTTCCTCGCCGATGTGTGCGCGGATGTCGTTTGCGAGGATGTGGAAGAATGGCTGTGCGGGGGTGAATGTGGGGCAAGGGGGAAGGGAAGGAAAGACGCACGACTACTTCGATCATCATGCTCCCATTTGCGCCTGCAAATTTGCTTCCGCCAAAGGTATACACGAGCTGAGCGAGCACGGTGCTGCGTGGCGTAGGGTGTTACTCGGCAGACGGGAACGGATTTGCGGGACTTACGAGAGGAAGAACATGGATACGCCCATGGGACCGAGACCGGCAAACACGCCGGTGGCAGGAAACATGATCATGCCGTCTGTGGAGGCGAGTAGCGGACGCGCGTGGGAGCAGAGGGGGGGATGCGTGACGGACACGAGACGCCATCGAGGATGTTGAGGAGGCACCCGAGGAGGACCGCGGGGATGCTTCTGAGGACGAGCGCGGGCGTGCTGTGTTTGGGCGCGGCGGGGGCGGCGGGGGCACAGCGTGCGGGCGGGGCGGGCGGTGGGATGAGAGGCGTGCATTCGGAGAGCGGGCGCGGGGCGACGACGACGGGGCTGCGGCAGCGCGGGGGCGCGGGCGGGGAGTGCGGGTCGTCGTAGTCGCGGCGGGTGAGCGAGAGGTACGAGAACGGCCGCGGCGTCTGCGCGAACTCGGTGATGGGCGACAGCGACGGCGTTGACCCCGTCTCGGAGAAGGAGATGCTGGATAGCTGCATCGTGCTGTCCCGGATTGTGTCCTGCGAGTGCGGCCGCAGGAGGGACTCGGTGTACGACGACCGCGAGTGCAGCAGCCTGCGCGACGGTTAGCTCGATGCACTCCACGACACGGCAAACAACGCACCCAGCCCTGCTCAACGGCGGCGACGACGAGCTGTCTATCGAATCCCGCCGCTCATGGATGCCAGTCATGGTGGCGAGGAGGAGTCTCTCTTTCTTCCATCACGTGTCTCTATCCCCGTCTTGCATCACGTGCGCCACTCTCCCGCGTGCCTCTCGCCATGTCCACCATCGCGCTGTGAGTCTGTCTATTGCGCCCCTGTCCCCGCTGACCGTGCAGCAGGTACCCGCTGTCCAACTTTACCTTTAGGTCTGTCCCCTGCCCCACGCGCCCTCCCTGCTCACCTCCCACAGCACCAAGGAGGCCCAGCCAGAAGAGGACCCATCGGTCTCCGCGCGCCTCCAGCGCCTCCAGAACAACTACGAGGACTTTGGCATGCGCCGCACCGTCGAAGGCATCCTCGTCGTGCACGACCACGGACACCCACACATCCTCATGCTCCAGATCGCCAACGCCTTTTTCAAACTGTGAGCCCCCCGCGTCTGCGTCCTCTTGCGTCCTACCCCTCTCACCCGCGCGCAGCCCGGGCGACTACCTCAAGCCCGGCGAAGACGAGATCGAAGGCCTCAAGCGCCGTCTGGACGACCGCCTCGCGCCCCCGCGCGACTCGCACCAGTTCAACAGCACCCACGGCCTCGACAACGACTGGGAAATCGGGGACTGCCTCGCGCAGTGGTGGCGTCCCAACTTTGAGACTTTCATGGTCCGTCCCCCCTCCCTCTCCCTCCCTTCACCAAAACCAAAACTCACCCTCACACGCAGTACCCATTCATCCCGGCACACATCACCAAGCCCAAGGAATGCAAAAAGCTCTTCCTCGTCCAGATGCCCGAACGCAGTCCGTGCCGTGCCTCGTGCCCTCCCTTCCTTCGTGCCCCACCCCACTCACACATCATCCCACAGAAGTCCTCGCGGTCCCGAAAAACATGAAGCTCCTCGCCATCCCGCTCTTCGAGCTCTACGACAACGCAGCGCGCTACGGCCCCCAACTCTCCGCCATCCCCCACCTCCTCTCAAGGCGCGTCTCCCTCCCTCTTCCTCTTCCATCTCCCTTGAATAACACTAACACGAACCCCCCGTGGCAGGTATAATTTCATCTATCAGTAGTCTGTCCGCACCATGTTAAAATAGATTTTCGTTCCTTCGTTCGTCGCTGTCTCTTCCCTGCATGTCGTCTCGTACAGAGTGTCTACGTGCTGCGCCACGTACACTCCAAAATAGATTTCATTCATCACCAATAACCAATGAAGCGACGGGGCGCAAGCGTGATTCTTGTGTGCGGTTAAAGCGCCTGCGATGCGTACATGCGAGCTGCATCCTCCGTTCGTTTCGGCCTTAGCCAGACACCCAGACTCGCTCTACCTCTACCCAACAGCACCTATCCCACACGCTCTAGTTCTCGCAGCGCAGGGCTCGTTTACTGGCTCCTCTCTGCATCACGTGTGCACCAGATCCTGGCAGGTCTAGTAGTACCTTGAGCATCTTACCCACCACCATACCGGTTCACCCTCAACGTATCAACGTTCAGCGTTCAGCGTTCAGCGTCATTCATGGTGATCACTGATGTTTACCAGACAACTTATGGCTCTGACTAGTATTTTGCAGCTTGCAGATGTACAACTCCAAACCGTCGCTCTTGATCACAATCTAACCTGAATATCTGAATCAGATCCACATTCATTGAATCACCGCGCTTTAGTACTACCAGTGTACCTGCGATGCATGCAGAGCTGCAACTGCAGCTGCGTCCCTTGCGTTCGTTCTGTACCACTCGATCACTGGCAGACACTCCAGACTCAAGTTTCAACACCCCTCATGATTCCCATCGTCTGTTCCACAGTCCACTACCGCTCTAGTTCTCAGGCTCGCAGCGCAGCACCGCAGGGCTCGTGTACCCTCCACCCCCAATCCCTCTGCCTCTGCCTCTGCCTCTGCTGCACTGCATGTAGCTCCCCTCTCTGCATCACATCACACGTCCTGCACCCTGATCGTTCAACGTCAACGTTCAACGTTCAGCATCCTTCGTACGGTGGCGATGTTTACCAGACGCAGACACTTTATGGCTCTGGCTATTTCGCAGATGTACAAACTTCAGACAGCGAAAAAATGGTTTATGGATTATGGTTTAGCAAAAGCTGACTCTACGCTCGAGCTCCTCCTCCTCCTCCTTTTCTCCTTGGAAAGCCAGACAGACAGACAGACAGGGAAGAATTCATCGAGCGCACCCCTTCTACGTGTTGCGGCCGCGTCAGAATCAGAATCGACAGTGCGCATTAGCTACAGTAGTGTACTACAAAGCATCTACAACGGTGCCCGTGCGCTTGTCACAAATATTCTTTGGCGACGGGCACTTTCGGTCTGGACACTTGATCGACACCCCGGACTCGCATCACCCAACAGCGCTACAGCGCTCATCCCATCGTGTGTTCCACTACCGCTCTAGTTCTCGGGTTCGCAGTGCAGCACCGCAGGGCTCGTGTAACCTTACCCTCCAATCCCTCTGCCTCTGCCTGCTGCAGTGCATGAAGCTCCACTCTCTGCATCAGCATCGCGTCTACTTCACCCTGAGTAACTGGAGTACATATCCATGCGATGGACTCAAAAGTCACAGCTTAGATCAAGATCAAAAATGCACAACTACAACCGCTTCGACGTTCAAACATAACGTTCAAACGTTCAACGTTCAACGTTCGTCGCCTTGGTACTTCCATGGCATACCCTACATACACGCACTAAGTATGCAGATGCAGATCAAATAATCTGCCTTCCTTCCACTGCTCACACCGCCCCACTGCCCACGGCCCGCCGACTGCTTTACCCGGACGTCCCAAAGGAAGCAAATCGCCGGACTCAGACTTAGACTCGTATCAAGGCCGACTCTGGGGGCACAAGAGTGCGCCGGGCGCCGTCTATCTCTCTCTCTCTCACCTGCCCCACCTTTGACCTATCCGCTGATCCCACTCCTCGGCTGCCGACGTGGTTTCCCAATGAGCGCAGCTCCTGTGGGAGCTCTGAGCTCTGTGGCCCGCGCACCTGACGGATTCATCGTTGAGAATCACTATGTTACAAACCGAATAGCCCATATCACTCATCCAGTGCCCTTATAGGACCCAACAGCGGGTGCTCAGAGTGAGGGTGTTGCTATGAAGAACTCTGAGGCCTGAACAGTCCAAGCCTTTGGACGAGTCCGATGATCCCGACCCATGATCAAACCTAATCCCTGGTGGTTCTTCGATGCTTGACGCACCCAATATGTGTCTTTCCAATATTCTGTCGTTCGTTTTCACTGATGTATCGCTGTTCACACTCCTCCTATCAATCATTCTGAATTATCTATGTATTCTGGACCAACTCGAACCCGCTCATTAGTGTCACATCCTTTTCATCACAATCAACGCTCAATACCTGATGTATGCCCGTCGCTCACTCGTGTCTTTATAAGAAATAACACGTTTCCAGCGATGTTCCTGGTGGCAAGGTATGTTTTTGATAATCAAGGAACGAGGTCCTTTTGGTCCCAAAATCCATAGTGAACACTCCTTGTTACAGGGTCCCCTCCTTCTCACAGACTATGTCTCCCCTCCCCTGTCACTTGATGTCAGACTGTGAGTTCTATGATCCCGACCCATGATCAAACCTAAGGCCGATGATTTACGCATTCAATATGTGTCTTTCCAATATTCTGTCGTTCGTCATCACTGATGTATAGCTGTTCACACTCCTATCAATCATTCTGATCTATGCATCCTGGACCAACTTGAACCACTCCTCGCTCTCATCTCATGAGCAGACTACTATCTGGTCTTACTCTGTAAATATATCATCACAGCTGGTATGTGGGAAACACTGAAATTAGATAGAGGTAAATGGTATAAATGACCAGTGTAGCATCCTTCCCATTGCAACTAGGGGTGTTCAATTCTCTGTTCAGTTTGTTCTGTTCACTTTTTTTATTGGCAAATTTAAACACCGCCTGATGAACTGCCGAAAAGCCAGCGAACTTCTGTTGGAAATGGAATCAGCATTATCATGATTTGATCAATGAGGGCCCGGCAGGCTTGCGGCAGGAGAAAACAGTCTCAAACCTCGCAGCAAAAAGCTGTCGAACTGATGTTGTGAACTCTGATGAACAGGTAAGTACTGTACCCTCAACTTTGTGGAAATTGCCGAAAGTCCGCAGCGTCAAAAAAATTGAACAGAACGAACTGAACAGAGAATTAACGCTCAATGCCTGATGTAATTTGCGTCTTTCTGAAATAACTGGTTCCAACGATATTCTTGGTGGCAAGGTATGTTTTTGATAATCAAGGAACGAGGTCCTTTTAGTCTCGGAATTCACAGTGAACACTCGTTGTACAGGTCTCCCCTTCCCACAGACCATTTCTCCCCTCTCCTACTAGGGTACACAGTCTCCCGCCATCTTCATGATCAAACTCAGCAACTTGATGTCCCACTGTGCCCTCATCTCATGCATTGCTTTTCTATATCACAATCACGATGAGCACCCATTATTGACCCCCCTCGAGTTACTCATCTACACATCGTATACGGCATATAACAAAGGACCATTCAACTCTAAGTTACCTATCAACTATGACGCCTGACGAACGAGAAACTATCAGGGCCCTAGGAATCACCTAAATGTCAAACTTCTCTGGCCTAGTCATCGTTGTCTTGTTATTTGGTGTGTATTGTTCCAGCCATCGTTGCTCTGCACTAGTTTCATGGACAGTACAGCAATCTTTGTGCCCTTTGGGATACTTATGCTGTCAAAATCTGTACAGTAAGTCCGCGAGCTCTGACATCTAACTGCTTGTGATTCGTTGGCCCCTCTCCAGAACACAATCGCACAGGAAAGCGGCTTGTGTGACTTTTTTGGGGGTTCTTTCTGCAACTGGTTTACTTATTGCCAACACCGGGACTTTGGTCGTTTTCATTCTCTTTGGCATGATCGAGAATATTGGCACATCCCTTGCAGAGAGACGCATAATAACTGACCAACGAGCTTACGCTTTGGAACTGGCTAATTATGTGCTTCAGCTGGTCCCAGTATGTTCTCTTCTGCACGATTTGATTTTGCTTCATCTATTGGTAGCTTCTTGTCAACGATGCCCTCATCATATGGCGGTCATGGGTAATTTTCTC
>JABAJZ010013829.1:0-15354 GCA_018857265.1 Termitomyces sp. T32_za158 | reverse complement strand
GATCCTCCTTCCTCATCCCACGCCCCCAAAAGCCAGCCCGCAGTCCTGAAGTCCACATACTATGCACACTCCGGCTCCTCCCAGGTATATAAGGCTCCGGCCACCTTAGTCGGTCTCTAGACTTAGTATTAACAATATCTCCCTACTTATCCATTTCCTCTCTACTCTGTTCTTTCTCTATCTCTCTCAATAAACTCTGTTTCCTTCTCCTCTCTGTCCAATTCCCATTTCCCACTCCTTGTCCGCCCTCTGGCAACCCCTGTATTCACTCCTGTTGCCTCTAACTGCCTTCAGACTACCTCGGAGTACTTCGAACTTCACGCCAAAGCACCTGTAGCTACTGCCTATCACGTCTTATTAGGCATGGAGGATGACTCATCCTCCATGCCTAACAAGGCGTGATTTGTCGAATAATACACCAATATTTCCTGGACTTCCTGGACTTGGAATATTGAGAACGTTGTCCGGACCATTCCTGGTGGTGCCTTGGCTGCCAGGCACGTCATGAACAGCCGTCGGCAATGTTGCAGGCTGACAGATCACTGACATTGTATTGGATACTTGTCGGGGACACCCGGAGATCATGCCGACACTTGATCCCGCCCTCTGCTCATCATTGGGCACGATGAGCTTGCGTCCTCCCCTCAAAATTCATTGGAAAAATCAGGAAATTTTGTAGTATATTAAGCCAAATAGCCGGATACAATAAAGATAGTAAGAGCATCAAGATAGGGTGTAGATTGAGTGGTGTCTAATCATGCCCATTGTCACTTCCATCCTGCTCCTTGTCACTTTCATCAGGCTCGTCCTCGTTGTCATCAATAAACTCGGCACTCTTATAGGTAGGAGGTAACTGAGACGTCGTTTTTCTCCTCTTGTTGGATAGCTGCAACTTTCCTCTTGTCCTTTGTTTACCTTTGTCCGAGTGCTCCTTCCTCTTCTTCTCAATGGCAACTCCTTTATCACGGGCAGCATTCATTTTCTTCTCATGCTCCTTGCGTTCCTTGCTTGTAAGGAACACCCATCAACATTTGCCATTCCTTAGTGCTGATCGCAGGAGCTGAATGTCCTCCATTGTAGAGAGGTTTGAAGGGCTACCAAATATAATACATGAGGGCCACCCTACTAGCTGGGTGTGATATTTTTCAACTATTGCCGTCTCATAGTTTACATAATTCATCTTCACAGTCTTGTTCACTAGGATTGTGCCTACGTAGTGATCAGTACTCAATAAATGTGCCAAGATGGTCACATTCACGCAACCCTTCAAGAATGATTCCGATGCACTTTGCATGCATTGCAGGCATTGTATCTGCTTTTACTGCGCCTAAAAATCTGTGAGTATACCTCAAAAAACTTGATAGAACCATACAGCTTACCTCTACTCTTGACACAAGCATATAGTTCAAACTTTGCGAGCACCTCTGCAAAATCTAGCTTGAGAACTTCGGGGAAAAATTTCATCACTGTATCATCGAATGATGTTGTGGTGTCATTGACATGACTGCATGAAAAGAATGCAAATGAACAAACTCCTGTACGGAGGAAAAGGTTCTTCATCTGGCTCCCCATTTCAGGTCCCAGACAATCTGCTGGAAGAGACGTAGACCTACCTTGCTCATGATACCAGTGATATTTTGATGGGCATCAACAGCTGCCGCCTGGTTCCCCATGCGTGATCCCTGCAATTTGAGCGTGCGTCATTTTCAATGTATTGTTGAATTTTGTTGAGCTTCAAGCGATGCCCAGGCTGAAGATCTGCCATAAAATGAGATTATCTAGTGGCTAGTGGGGACACACGTAAAAGTCTTATGCTCATTGAGGTCCTTGGCTTTGCTGTGGAAAATTGCATTTGCAAGGGAGGGGCGACGCGTTGACGTGTATGTTGAGCCATGAATTATTATTTTCTTAATTCGCTCCTTGTCCACAACATGTCGTCGTGCCAAATCTTCAATATACTTGTCCTGCTCCATCAAATATGCGTTGACTTCCTCTTGAACAAGGTCAAGGCCAGCCTTGCTGTTCTTCTTGAGGAGATTTTGAGTTCTTGCAGACGCGTTGGACCTTCCTCCTGATTTGGATGAGCAAATGCGTGATGGCTGAACAGGTCGATCTGGATTCCGTGCAGACCAGCTGGTAGCGTCAAGATGATTAATTTCAAGGAGGCTAGACATTGTGTATGATGTGTAAGGCTTCTTTGGTGTTTCCCAGAGCTTCTAGCTTTGTTGATTGTGATTTATTACCATGAGAACTGATGGTTACATATGTTGAATTTCCATACTTTTCATTCTTTCCTTTACTCTCCCTCGTCTTCCTTTCTCCTTCCTCCCCTTCCCTTTCACCTTTTCTCTTTCTCCGCTTAACTATTTGATGCACATTTCAACTACACCACACAAGTTTCTCACTTATCATATCCTTAATGTTACCTGATTTACTATGCCAGAAACTACACGCCCCACACAATCCGCTACCCAGCGTACAAACCAACAAAGCAGACCCAGTGAGCACCCTGCTATGCTATATCATCCCACAGAACTAATCGATGACATGACAGCCAGAGGCCCCTCATGTCAAGGAAGCAGTAATGACAATCTCCCAAACCTTGACAACCTTTGCATCGAGGACGCCTTCAATCAGGCAAAAGAGGATCATTTACGCAGTTGACCAAACCCTTGCCATGTGGAGGGTATGAATACACGTAACAAAGCAGCATACGTGGTGTTTTGTGAGCGCAAAGTAGGGATCTTTGAGACATGGTATGTATTTTTATTTTATTGCTATGCTACATCAATTTTTCTATAGGCCTGCCACCACAAAGCATGTATTTAACATTTCAGGAGGTAAGCAAGGCTGGTGGAAAGGGTACCACACGTATGAGGCTGCAGCTGAAAGGTGGAATCATGCCTTGGCAAATAACTTAGTTTCCTTGGTCCCCGATGAGGTTTCTGCCCCTTCTAATGCATCTTGTTGGCCTCACAATCCAGACAATGACTTCTATGATGATGATGATGACGAAACATCGCAGCCAACTCAGCCTAACAGTCAAAAGATACCAAGTGCTCGCAACACACCTGCCAGCTCTCAGCGGCAGAATACATCAAGTGCTTGCAATGCATGGACTTCCTCAAAGCGCCAGCAGCTAACTCCTTCAAAGCGCCAGCAGGCTAAATCAACAGCTGTCTTGCACTCCGAGGACAATCTTTATGAATCTGACGTCCCAAGTGCTTGCAATGCACGGACTCCCTCAAAGCGCCAGCAGCCGACTCCTTCAAAGCGCCAGCAGGCTAAATCAACAGCCGTCTTGCACTCCAAGGATGATCTTTACAAATCCAACAACTCCCAGGCCTCCACATCATCTATGTATAGCACATCTGCACCCCAACCTGACTCCTCTTCATACTGTCAACAAGTAGCTTGTGCTATGGCAGACCACAAGGATGTTACTCCTTCATCTGCCTCTGCTCAACGTTCTACCTTACCAAACCATCAGACTAAGTCCAGTACAACAAAGCCAGCTCTGAGGCCGAGCAAAGGCCCATCTTCTGATATGCAGTCAACCTCGCCTGCCATTTCAAATGAAGAATGTTTTTGGGTTGTTGAACGAGGGGATGTACCAGGTGTTTACGCAGGAAGGTGTGTGTAAATTGATTTCTTCACTCGTCTTACAGCTGCTTGAAATTATTTGATTTAGAGCAGCAGCACAGGCGGCCATTGGCAATCACTCGAATCCCAAGGTCTTTCGAACTACCAGCCTTGCAGCTGCATCTGTGATTTTCACATGCAGCTTCATGGCAGGCAACGTGTCTCATGCGTAGTCCAACCGTCATTGTATAAGCTTTAAGTAGTGATGCTCAATATATTGATAACTTGAATTTGAAGTCCAAGCTTTTGATTTATGCTTGTGTCTGTAACCCAAGAGTATGCACTTGGGATGAATTTTTGACTGCTGTGCTTAATAATTTCCTTATATGGAAACTCAAGGAAAACACCACATCAAACCAAGTAGTTTCTCGTAGGCTCAACACAGACAGATCTAGATGCGTAAGAGATTAAGTGGTATGATGAGCCTTTTGAGTCCATTCTTAACCCAAGACATGCGTTTGAACAGCAATTGAATATCTTTTTTTTTTTTTGTAATTTCTTGCCACCTCCAAGAGATAGCAAGATTACCAGGAGATTGTCCCATGTTGTCAGGCATAAAAAAATGCACAAAGCATGTGTAGAGGGTTATCTACCTGCACCTGAAAAAATCTTGCAAAAACACCAGGAATTGACTTTGATTGAACTCGGACATTATAGAAGACTTGACCAACAATGAGTAATCAGCCATTATCTGCCCAAACATGAGCTTTAATCTTCATCAGATGGTACTAATAGATGGAGAGAACTATACCTTTCAAACTGTACTAGTAGTTTGGAGTAGTTCAGAGTGGACCACAAGATAGACATGATAATATCCAAGAAATGCATTAGATCTGCATGTGTTTGCATTTGGAGTCGAAACGTACTCATCAACTCATTCAGCCGCACCATTCTCAACATTTCCACAGTTTGTTTTGTACAACAATTGAATGCGCGAGTGCTATTATACTACTACACCAGTTTCTTGAAATCTTTCTTCTATTCTATTGAAAAAGTTCCAATCCCATTTCCCATCATGATGACTTTGACGAACATATTTTATGTTCTCTCTCAAAACTGGTCTCTGTTTAAATAGATCAAGATATCAGAGGATAATGGACCCATCTTTTTGTATCGTCAAACTGTCCAAGTGCCTGAACACCACACTACTCATATCGCAGTGTTGAAATGTCCAAATGTTGAACTGATGTTGAAAGTGGCTGATGAGAAGGTGCAGGAAGGAAAAATGCATGGCAGGTCGCACCTCTTTGACTGGTTTTGACATCATAAATTTCCTGAGGGAACCAAGCACACTGTAGAGAGAGAGGCATCAGTGAAGCAGATAGAGAGAGGGAACTGATGTTGAAAGTGGCCAATGAGAAGGTGCAGGAAGGCGAATTGCATAGCAGGTCGCACCTCTTTGACTGGTTTTGACATTGTCAATTTCCTGAGGGAACCAAACACACTGTCGAGAGAGAGGTAGCAGTGAAGCAGATAGAGAGAGACTTATAAGGCTTGTAAGCAATCGCAATCACAACCAAGCTGATCTACGCGATCACAGATCACATGAATTACATGTTGAGAGTCCCACGGTCAATATCACTTTGGCTCAATGCTACGACGGCAAAAGTTAAGTAAGAGTCGGTTCAAGATTTTTGGTGAAGGCCCTTCTCGCTCGTCAGCTGTCCAGACTCTCACCTGGGCTGGGATTCAAGCATTTTGAAGGCGTCAGAACAAGGAAGTCAAAGAACGCCAGCAAGATGAGTAAATGTTGGTTAGTAATTGGGTGACCTGCTCATCTGCAATGCTTAAGCTCGTAGTGAAGAAAGGCAGCGTGCACTTGATGAAATTTGGAACCCTAAAGATAGCCACAATCATGGCCCTGATGATGACAACAATTGGATTGACATTGACCATGTTACCCATGGGGATGCCACCATTGACTTGAGCCATGCAGGCAGTGAATTTCAAGAACTGCTTGAAGAGGAGCTGCATCCATGAAGAAAGAGGAGGGAATGCTGATCATGTCGAGACGCGGTGCTCCGTAGGAATCGTGGGTTTGCTGCACAGTTAACAACAATGGTTGATGCATACTTGAGGTGGTGTAAAGATTCTGGCATATCAGGAAAGGAGCTTGCAGCTTCGTTCACTCAGGATGCAGTAATACAAAAGACTCAGCCTATTAAAGTTGTAGACATCTTTGGTACGTTGCATCCCTTTGGTGCCACCTCACTCCAGTGACACCTTACAAAGAAACGTATGACCTTGATGTACCTATGCTCCAGGGAGGCAAGACTATAGCTGCCTCTTTGATTTTGCAGGGTCTCATTCCATCTGCACCGTATCACCCCAATGTTGCATTCTCAATACGATCAATAGAGATCTACCGGACAACTCATCTACGATGCCCTCACCTTGCCATTCAGCCTTTTGTCAAAAGTCTCTGTGACATACATGGGGTCCCTTCCAAGCCCTATCTAAGCAAACAATTTTCAATTGCATATGATGTTTACCTTTCAATCCGTCATGAAGCCAAGAAGCGCATTCAAGCTGCCCTCAAATGTGACATGCCCAAGTGGAGGCTTCAACATGCCTGCCCTGCATGTACCTACAAGCTAGAGGGTGAGAAGAAAATGATATTTGAGATTCTTGTGACAATGGATGGGAACAATTCACTCAAACACGTCATTTGCTGAGGGCCTGCAACTGAGGGTGAAGATGGAGAATTGTCGCCAGGTGAATCAAAGGAGCTGAGAGATGACCGAGCGCTGGATGAAGACTACTATCTCAGTAAAGAGGCAGTTGATCAATGGACCAAGGGGGCGCTTAAGGAGTTGTTGCCCACTGGAAAAGATGCTGTGAGTTCATAGTGTCTGTTGTCTGACATGAATTTACCAAAAGTGCAGGAGGAAGAGGCGGTGGGCTCAGAGTCAAACCCTTGCGCAGAAAGGTGGAAGAACATGGAAGAACATGATTAATGAACTCACTGCAAGGATGTGAGGTATTTTTGATGAGACCGGCATCTTCCTGGCTCTCTGCCGACATGGCTTTGTCCTATTGATTGCGGACATAATTCAAAGTGGTAAACTGTGAGTGTATTAGCAAACTGGTCTTGTTTCTCACTTAGGCCTTGTGCAGCGCAAAATATCCATTGGCCATTGTCAATGAACTCTTGCAAGCATTTGGCATGCGCATTGGAAATGGTTATGATATTGGCTGTAAATTTCGAACCACGCTTGCCAACAGCTCTCTTGGACTGCATGCCCATGAGCTTGAATACAAATCATTGGTCAGCAGCTTTCATGGTCATGCACACAATCGATGATGCCAGCTGGACTTTCTTGCTAAGTATGTTGAGGGGCTTGGTCTCGAAGATCTTGAAGGATGTGAGAGATTCTTCTCAAAGTCCAACGTGCTGGCATTGTCAGTGCAGTATGCAAGCATATTTCACTGGAAACAAAGCATTCAAGAATACTGCAAGCATATGGACAGACAGGAGACGTATCAAAACCTCAGTGAGTACTCTTGTGGCTTGCCTGGGTTGTTCTGATTCTAGGTGTCCATAGGTGACTTCCTTGTCAATAACTATAAGCAGGCACTAAAGTTGATCAGCGGCCTACCCGTGCTGGAGAAGCAGATGGCAGATCAGGGAGTGGCAGGCGTTGACACCTTCAAATGCTGGTTAGCAGAGGAGAAGCAGTATCTCCAAGGACTATCTCGGGAACCTGTGCAGGAGACTCTACAGATGGAGTATTATGAGAAACTGGTGAATCTCGAGGCAAGCAAGTACATTACATCTACTTACCCTCCTTGCGCATCCTTGACTCTGACCACCCAGGAAGACATTGGACAAAGCCCAATCAAAATGGCTTGTGATTACCACTGAAACGCATAGTGCGTGTGACTACACACAATCTACAGAGACCAAATGCCGTCATGCATTAGAAAACCTTGAGAAAGATCTCAAAATTGTCCAAAGCCTAGAGATAAAACTTGGCATCATGACACGGTAGACTCAGACCAGTTCTGAGTGGGGTAAAACAGCAGAAATGGCAGCAAAGCGTTGCTACCAGCGATGTTTGGATAACTTGGAAGCTTTGGTTGTCTCAAAGATGTTTGAATTAACCAAGATGAACATGTCGCAAATGGGTGAGTCAATTCATTTATATCAAAGTTATATGACTTATTGGGAGACTACAGAAGCACATTGGTACTGCACTCAAAGCTCGATCCCAAGCAACACAAAATGCGCTTGACAAATACAACACTGCTGCTCATAGCCTTTCTCCACCATGCCCCAAGCTATCATAGGATCTCATTGTAGAATATGCTTTTCTTGCAGACTTTGACCTATTATCTGATACACGGGAGGATGTCCGTAAACGACCTTGGGCGGTGCCTGCTGCATGTATAATGATGGATGAATATTTTAAAATTCTTTGTGCTTGGGAAGAAATCAACCAGCTGAACGTGGAGATTCAACGCTTGGTCACCTACATCCACGATGAAGAGGCATATCTCCAGGAAAGAGAGAAGGCCATGGCAGCCAAAGACAGTGCTCTTGCACATCAAATATTCCTGCATTGAGAATGCCTCTACCAGTTCAATGCTCTGCACATGCGACGCCTCCATAAACTGGCCTTGCAGCCTGGTTTCACAGGCTCCCTGACTCCTGGAATCTGAGCCAAAGATGGCGAGAGGCGAGAAGAGGACGTGGATATAGAGGAGGACTATACAACACTAGAAACTGTCAAGGGTGGCCATGAAGGTGTTGAGGGCGGTGAGGACAGCAAAGAGGAGGACAGTGAAGGGGAGGATGGAGGCGACGACGACAACAATGCAGAGCTAGCAGAGCAGGTGCACAAGGTCATCCAGATATCCTCAGATCTTTGATTTAAGCCTTTTATTTGCTGTTTCCAACTATTAATATGTTGTGATAAAACTTTATATTCTATATACTAATATACTACAAAATTTCCTGATTTTTCCGATGAATTTTGAGGGGAGGATGCAAGCTCATCGTTCCCGACAATGAGCAGAGGGCGGGATCAAGTGTCGGCATGATCTCCAGGTGTCCCCGACAAGTATCTGATACAATGTCAGTGATCTGTCAGCCTGCAACATTGCCGACAGCTGTTCATGACATGCCTGGCAGCCAAGGCACCACCGAAAATGATCTGGACAACGTTCTCAATATTCCAAGTCTAGGAAGTCCAGGAAATATTGGTGTATTATTGCAGGAAGGGAGGATTTCAACAAATCATGCCTTGTTAGGCATGGAGGATGACTCGTTCTCCATGCCTAATAAGGCGTGATAGGCAGTAGCTACAAGTGCGCCAAAGCCTCCTCCTAAATCCGGACTACTTCGGCGCACTTCGGACTTCCCACGGAAGCCTCCTACTTCCCCTGTCGCTCTTCCTAGCCCCTCTGACTAGTGGGTTCCTCACTCTACAGAGAGCCCCCGGGTCAGCGGTACCTGACAAAATGGATTTATGGCTCTTTGCAATTGTTATGAGCTTGAGTCTGCTCCAGCCATGTTCACAGCCACTAATGCATACAATGAGTCTCCAACACGCACCAGAGTTTGTTGACAACTCCCATCAACTACCATAGTAAACATGGGCTTGGCATCCAGCTCTTCTTTTACACCTCCTGAAGTTGCTTTGACTTCAGCAGCCTCAACTGAGTCAACCTTCTTCATTTCAACAACTTCGGCATCAACAAGGCCTTCTGTTCTTATAGCCTGGCAGAGCCTTCACAAGAAGGAGCGGGAGTTGATGGAGAATCTTGTTACAGGCAGGGATATTGTTCCTTACAAGTGGTTGCAACTTACTAAGCGATGTGGACTCTGTGGTGAAATATTTATTGCAAGTCGTTTCCTTGCATATTCTGCTATGTACCATATCATTGAAATTGAAAATAATTAGTGTTTATTGCTAGCTAGCTACATGTTTACTTGCGCAGAATTTGTATGTACTTATTTTAATTAATTGCTCAAATGTTAAATTTTCTTGCTGACTACTTTGGTGATAACATATCAATAAGCTGAGTAAGCAATTGTCAAATGATTATAGAACTTATGCTTTTCATTTTTAGCCACAAGAGCAGATTTCTGCTGTCCGCTTTGCGAGCTGTGTGGCATGGATGCAATCACTTCACTGTCGGAATCATATCTGGGTCTAGGGTGAAGCGGCTGCATCTGTCCTGCATAGCTAGCAACAGCATACTGTTTGAATTACCCTGCTTAAATAGTAGCACATAGATTCAAACAAGTCCTGAATAACACACTTAATGCTCTTGCAGGGATTTACCATTGAGCAAGACCAATATTGTAATACTAAACCTAGCAAGCTAGCGGCAATTAAAAAACCAATGTTCAGTGAGAACGAGTTTTGAGTTTTTTGTCACCCTCTCCCCACCTGCTTGCCATTGTGCACCAATAACCTCTAACCCATGTCATACTGTCATTAATTGGACTTGGTTAATTGATGAGAGATTCTATGTTTACTTCGATATCATTGTAACTAATCTACTTGAACCTGTGGACAAGGTCACATCCAAATTCACTAGTTTTTGAAATTGTTCACATGCTTTCTCTACTGACTTGTGGGCCTTTTCTACTGCTTGAGCAAGCATAACCCTATGAGGCGGCACTGTTTTTTCCCTTCATATAATGCAGATTTCTTCTCAAGATTATCCTTCACTATTTTGAATTTTTTGTTGTGGACTTCTATCTTTGTGTCCTCTGCTTCAATTCTTAAATGGTGATTCACAACTATATGTACATTCAAGATGAATTTGAACAGTCACTAAATCAGATCAGACTCACATTTCTATTTTATGCTTTTATCACATTCTTGGATATATGTCTTGAGTTATATGACAAATTAATCTCTGAAAGCTCATTTGCCTACAATTAGACTATATAAGATATATTGAATTATATGATATTTTGAATGCACTTACTTCAAGAGCCCGTAATTTTATAAGGTCAAAGTGTTGACCTTTTTGTACTCCCCCAATGAGAGTGCACTGAATTCCTTCACGATTGACGTTTGAGTGAACACTCTCAACAATGTTGCTTGTAGGACTTCTTGCATGCCATACATCAAGAGGAATGTGGCTATGTTGCCAACAGATTGCTCGAAATGCAAATTTGCTTTGCTCTTTGTCATGAAGCCAATCTTTGAGTTGCAGAATAAGTACTTTTAAGTGCTTGGAATGGCAAAAAACATTACTTTTATAAGCTTTTCCTTCCTTCTCTGCAATCTTCATGATAGTTTTATCCCAACCAAGATGCTGAATGCATGAAAGACTTTGCATGAGATGACGAACCTCATCAGACACAGCACATTTGCATATATTTTGCATAAAATGCACAGTACAGAAACGGATGATCTGATGAAGGTGTTCATAGAGAGATAGTTCTGAGAGAATTTGATGAGGTTCATGAAGGTAGAGATCTACTTTGACATAATTTTTTGAGATGTAAACCAATGCCTTTCAGTCATATGTCAAATTAATTTTGAGGTACTAATGCTGAGCTGTCTCACTCATCCTTTGCTTGACCACCATGTTGATCTAATGAAAGCAAAAAAATTGTGCTGCTATAGTTATTGAGTGATTGAGCATGTATATGTCACCATCTCAGAGTTTTTTCAGTATCTAATAAAACAATCTTTTTGATTTCTTCAAAAACTCATTGGTGTGCAAAGACTGTCTGTCATGTCACAAATACACAGTAATAAGTGATACCTTTCAATATTGAAAGCTGTTTCAAAGTAAATACTAAATGCAACTCACTGGTATTAGTGGTGCAATCCATGCCTGCAAGTTCAAACTCTTGAAATCCTTGGACACGCTTGAAGCCAATATCACATTGAAGATATTGAGCTTGTAAAAGCTGCTTGCTACTCTTCTGAGTCATACAAACAACAATCCTAAGTAATTTTGATTCATCTGCTAATGGTGCTTCATCTTCCAAGTGATCAGTGTGCTCATGAGGAGAAATCTCAATCATACTCCAAATATACCAGTTAAAAGCAGGTTGACTTGCCTTCTATGAGCGTAGTAATTGCAGCCCTAGAATGCTAATTTAGATTTTGGGAGAGATGTGGAGATTCATGAGTGAAGGCATGTAAATATTGAAAAATTTGTTATGCAGATAGGCGCAAAGAACTGGATGACAAAGCAAACAACAAGGAGTCAAATCTGAGAGATCATCTTTGACAAGTTGAAAAATCTGATGTATCTCAGTTTGTACTGCAAGTGGTGTCTTTTGTGGCAGAGGAATGGGATGCAGATGGGTTCTGCAAATAGTCACAAAGGTGTATGGGTAGTCTTGACAAAACTCTTCAAGTGACTCATAATATCTTACTTTTATGTTGCAAGGTAACCGCAGCAGTTTGGGTTGAATAAGTTGCCCAGCAGAATTACAATGATCAGCAGCTAAAGATCAAATGATAAGTTTGATTATTTAAAATAGATTAAAACTCATATGACAATATGCATGCTGAGATAACACATTTACTACACCTCTTCAACACAAAGAAAGTGGTCCATATCTAAGACTTTGAATAGCTCTTTCTATTCTATCCAGTTCATCAGTATCTTTAGTAAAATATGCCTCAAGATAGTCTATATCAAATGATCTATCAAGGTATTGGATGTAGTGATCTTTAGAAACTACCTGATCTCAATGTTTGCAGCTAAAAGATCCTCTGTGTTAGCCAATATGATGTTAAAAAGCTCCTAAACTTACACAACAAAAAGTTTACCTAACTTGTTATACTCTAAAGAGAGCTATCCAGCACAAGTTTGTTTTTTAGGAGTGTAACCTCAACCAATGATGTTGTGGTGAGCAGAAAGATCATCTGACATTTTTTGTTCTGACAATAAAAGTATTGTCTCTTCATGAACAGGTGCATTACAGCCTAGTCTTCTATATGCCAAGATAAGTGCTGCTGTTTTCTCAAAGATTTGCCAAGTTGGTGACAAGCATGCCATTTAAAAGTTGATATCTTGTGTTAAATGTTATTTAATATCACTTTGACTTGCAGACATGTGGAACTGTTTCATTTCATTCATATCTGCACTTGGACAGACTTTTCAATCTTGGCCTAAAAATAGAAGAAGACAGACACTAAATTGAATGTATTAAAAATGTTCTACACACAAAACATACATGTAAAGTGGCGTTCAATACAAGGTATCATACAATCCTCAGCTCCTTTAACATCCAAAGCTTGAACCTTCATACTCTCTCCTGCCTTGGATCTACCAAATGGATAACCTAGAGAATATACAATGTCAAGCCAAGGTTTTTGCCAGCTTTCCAAGTCTTGCCAAAATAAATACTCAATGGCGTCTACAGGTCCTGACTCAGGATACTCAACATAAGCATGAACGTCTTCATATTGATATAGGCAAGAGAGGGTAGTTTGACAATTGAGGTGCATGTTTCAGTGTATAATCAGTAGGAGAGGTTCAGATGCTTGTTGTGGAGAAAGTGAACAGCTTTGAGATGGAGTAGCGGTTGCAGAGTGTTGTGAAGATCCTGTAACAGTTTTCAGCTGTGATGCAACACAAGCAAGGGCTCCTGAAAGCTAGTGCTCTACTTTAGATGATACAAAAATTGATATTGCTGTCGACTCTGTAACCAGATGGGAAAGAGCAGAAAGTTGATTATAAACATTTACTCATGCACCAGAGAGCTCCTTAGAAGGACCAGGATTGAGCAGATCTGCTAGAAAAAGCGAGGGCATAATTGGTTAGCTAAAAAGCATAGCAAAACTTGCCAAAATTGTGCTGAGATTATGCAGCATTGATGACCAACTATACACTCCATATCAAGTTTCCACTGGTCTGTATCACCCCAAAGCTATTGAGAACTGAGGTGCTTTGGGCATACGTCAACAGAGAAGGTTAGGATCTGTGGTCTTTCAAAGTGGTCATCTAGATAAAATCCTTATATTTGTTTCTATTTTACTTTGAAGCTGTAGCAGGCTGTTTACTCTTTTTTTTTGACAGGACCTATCAAATTGTTTGGTCCAGTCATTTTGATTGGATCGAGTTGGAATAATCAATTCTCCACTAGGAGGAAGGCTGAAGATTGTCCTTGTCACTGCATGTGCCTGGCATGTCAAAAGGCCAGGGGAAGAACAAGAGCGCATTACAAGTTGCATTACGCTTGTTTCAGATGAATGTGCCAAAGAGTGCAGAGAGTAGACAGATTTAGTTCCTCTTGCCTGAGATAGAATACAAGGCACCTCGTTCTTCATACGTAAAGCCCACCCCCTCTAGGGATACTCAAACTGAAGATGAAGTGGAAAATTGTCTCCTCACTTTGACATTGCTAGGACTAACCAATGATGGCAATGCAAGTAACTATGGACCCAGTGCTGAAAACACTCCCTCAGATAATGAGACTCTGGCTTAAAAAAATCTGAGGCTGAACTGGAATTGGAAAGCCGCAGCAAGGAAGAAGGCTGCAGAAGATAAGCAAGCCAAAATTGACCAAGACTGGAACAAGCAGGCCACCAGGTGCATCCCAGATGGGCTGGGAGTGTTTGAAAAGGAACAGCACATGGAACAGTTCAATTTCTTTTATAGTGGTGCGTTGGACCGCCATTTCTTCTATTCCGCTATATTGAACATGGTGTTTGTTGGAGATGAAGCCATAAATACCAAATTGCAGAAGAAAGCGACAAGAACAAGGTATAATCATACCTCAATCGCATTAACAAAAGTTTTGCTCTGAGGATTCTCTATAAATCCTCAGAAAGCATGGAAGTTGCTTGTTCTAACCAAGAATAGGATGAAGGCAATAGCAATTTGCATTGACACATACTACTTATTGTGTGAATTGCAGCAAATTGCATATATCTGCTACCTGTCCATCTGAGATTGGACAATGAGCCTACCATGCACACTAGAATTTGAGAGTATCCTGCCTCCTTTTGATCTCTTGATCTCAACAATTGACAAATGGACTTAGCAGTGCTATCCACGCTGGACAGATATTTACAATGGAAAGACCATGGCAACAAAATGGTGTTTACTCTCACTGGGTTTGATTCCAAGAGCATTCAATATTTCTTTGAGTTCAACAAACTTGCACAGAATGTGCTTCATTTTTTGTGCCCAGGCATGCAGAATACTGTCATGGGTATTGCCATGCACCATGCCTTCCAAATTCACTTCCATACCTTACTGGGTCACGCCATCACTTGAGGTGTGTTACTTCAAGGACGTGCCCATAGCAGGTTTGCCAGGGTACTTGCATTTATGATAGCTCATCCTAGCTTATACTTAGAGGCCATTGCAGCATACAACCAGGCTAACCTGTTGGCCCCTTTCAGTCCATTGTCATAGACCATGTATTGTTCATAACCCCAATGTTTGACAATGTGGTAGCAGTTGACATGTAACTGTTAGGGTTACTTGTAGTAGATACAGCGCGCGTACCGCGCCTATTGTACTATAATTGGTCCCCGACGCACGCTAAGGGCGCGCATCTGTAGATTACATAAGGTTAACATCTTGTATTCACAACGTATCTAGTCTACTCCAATAATCTGGTCTGATTCAGCTATTGCGTGAAACACGCAAGATTGTTCTATCTGTAGCCAACGGCTACATTTTTTTGAATCTTCTGCTATTGGTTTTAGACTCTGGGCTTTTGTTACCATACTAGGCAACACATCAAACTTCTGAGCTTCTTTTCTGCCACGT
>JABAJZ010013828.1:0-15409 GCA_018857265.1 Termitomyces sp. T32_za158 | reverse complement strand
ATCGCAGGAGACGAGAACTCATACGTGTACGACAGATATACGTGCCAGAACTGATCATCCGTCTTCATTCATTACTCATTGGTTCACGCAATCACATAAGAGAGTGTGTGCCTGCCGTCGTGTCTTTATTTGGGAACTCAACATTTCTTCGCCAGGAATCTCACGCGTGCTCTGCACCTGGCGAATACGGTTGCAGACTCCAGATATAAGCTGTATGAGGACTTTGTCAATGAAGATGGACGGAGGCTCGGAGATTATCTTGGCGCGGTCCGGCAGGCTGTGCTTGCGGGTTTGGAAGGCGGGGGGTCAGATCCGTTCAGAGTGCTCTCAGTGTAGATTATTTTTGCATCAGATTTTTTGAGCTGTCAACATAATTCAGCCAGGACGCTATAAGTAGCTATAAATCGCTGGAATCGTTATATTTGAGGCACTGCCGCATTGCTGTGGAAAGCACAGCCTCAGTGATAAATTGGAATCCAATCGCTCGTTAAATAATTCCGTTCTTGTCCTTCCACTACTACCTGCGCGTACTCAAAACTCGTATCTGCACTCTGTCTGGACATGAATGCTTTAGGTAACGTCTGTGTCCAAGGCAACCCTGATATATCAGGTATTGGAGTACGAACTGCCATCTATGCGCAGAACCTGCTCAGCTTTGCTCCTGCACTCTTCGCACTAAGAGATGGAAAGATCACCCGTACTGAGCTCGAAAGCTTAGAGACACAATCAACAACAATCCTCATCACTGCTTTTGCTATTCTTGTCTCGGCCATTACACAGGCTTTCACCGGAGGTATCACCAATGTCCATGCATCAATCATTCTCAATCTCAGCTGGATGAACAACACTAACTTGTTCATCTACCTGTTGCTTTATTTCCAGCATAGAGCTAATCTCGCCGAAGAAGAATTACGCGAAGAAGTTGAAGAAATGGTGGGTGCCGAAATAAATCGAGTCGATCCAATTCTTCAGCATCGGTGGAAATATGAAGCAAACAAGTTCTGCAGGAATTTTGTGGTAGTTGTGGGCTCGTTGCACCTGTCACTCATGGCAGTAGTTGGTATCTGGCTGTGGCATAACCCAGCTAGATTCGGACGGTCACGATCATGCTCTCTTTCAGCACTTATTTCGGTTTTTGGCATTCAAATCCCACTGCACTCAGGAGGACTGAGGACCTGGTCCATTATGGCTTATAGTGTCATTGTGGCACCAATGCTGAATCTCGCTATACCCATGGCTATGTTTGAAGGCATGCTAATGATTTTCCAGAAACTTGGTAGGAGATGGTGGCATGACAATTCTGGGAGACACCACAAAGCCAATACAACACTTGCTCTTGGAATTTTGGCCATGATCAATGGTGTCTTACTGGTTGATACTGAAGTGACACTTCAAGTCAATCAACATCACAATCTTCTTGGTTCTGAAGCTCAGTGGACATTTGGCCAGACTCTTGCTCTTCTTCTGCTTTTAGTTCCACTTCGTGATCTTGTAGAGTCATTTTTAGAGCGACGTGCCAAAACACTTGGAAAAAAGCTTTACAATGCATCAAGGAAGGGAAAAGCAGAGATTGCTCAATATGTTCTTGATCTTGGAGCAAACAGCAATGCGATAAGTAAGAACTTCTTGTAATATTCACATTAAGGGTTGATTGTCTTGCTTAGATTCATCAATCAGAATTGCAATGAAAAAGGGCTTTCTCACCATTGTAAAGTTGCTCCTTCAGCATCAAGCAGATGTGAATGCAAAAGGTAAGAACTTGAACATGTATTTTGCAGATTGTTTAATATTGAAAAAGATCAGGATCAAGAAACCCTGCTTCAGTTAGCAGCAGAAATTCAAGATCTGGATATTTTCAGATTATTGATTGAGCACAATGCAGATGTGAATGCAAAAGGTATGAAGTATGCTAAAAGTACACACTACTGATAATATTTGTAAAGGAAATAATCATTGGACTGCTCTTTACTGGGCAATAAAGCATGGCTATATAGATATTGTCAAATTATTGATCGATTACAATGTGAATTTAAATAAGCAATGTGAGAGTCATAGAGATAGATCTACATGCTATTGACATTGTTGTTGATTTAGATGTCTTCCAGTATTCACCACTACAATTGGCAACACTGTGTGGACATTTGAACATTACCCAGCTATTGATTAAGCACAATGCAAAAGGTGACAGGCATGCTTGACAGTTGAGACATACATATATGTTAACAGCATTTATTGAGATGATGATCAATGGACATTTCATTGGGCAGCAAAGAATGGACACTTTGACATTATCAAATTGTTAATTGAGCACAATGCAGATATCAATGCCAAAGGCAAGTGACATGTATAATTAGCTGATGAGAAGTTCACTAACATTGTTAGTTTAGATGAATCCCAGAAAACAGCACTTTACTTGGCAGCAAGAAATGATCATCTGGACATTGTTAGTTTGCTGATTGAACATCATGCAGATATCAATATAAAAAGCAAGAATCATGCAAAATAAACTGCACATACTGTTGACAATGTTTATTTAGATGTCCAGTGGATACCACTGCACTGGGCAATAAAGCATGGTCATTTGACCATTGTTGCATCAATGATTGAGCATAATGTGAATATCAGTGAAAAAGGTAAGAATTATGCTCAATAAATTACTATATATTGACTTTTCCATTATAGATACTGAATTAAAGACACCACTCCATCTGGCAGCTGAGAATGGGCATATAGAAATAGCCAGATTGCTAATCAAATACAATGCTGATGTTAATATAAGAGGTGAAACTTAGCTTAGATATTTTGTGCTGGCTAACATTGTTGTGTCAGATGATGAACAATGGACACCACTTCATTGGGCAGCAAGACATGGACATTTGAATATTGTAAAATTATTAATGGAATACAATGTAGATGTTAATGCAAAAGGCAAGAATCATGCTTTTTGAATTGCACATCCTGTTGATATCAATGATTTAGATGATTTTCAAAGGACAGCACTTTATTTGGCAGCAAGGAACATGCATCAAGAAATTGTTCTGTTTATCAAATATCATACAGATAAGATTACAAAAAGTATGGGGCATATTGTTAAACTCTCAATCTATTTGACATTATTGATATAGACATTGATCAAAAGACAGAACTTCACTTGGCAGCAGAGAATGGCCATATAGATATTATAGAATTCTTGCTTGAGCATAATTCATATGTAGATAAAAAGGGTCAAGTTTTTTTTTCTCAAAGGCTTACAAGTAGCTGACCTTGACTTAGATGATAATCAATGGACACCACTTCACTGGGCAGCAAGATCTGGACAGTTTGACATTGTCAAATTGTTGCTTAAGTACAATGCAGATATTGATGCACAAAGTGAGAGTTATGCAGAACAAACTGCATATTTTATTGTTAATCTTCTTATATCAGATAACTTTTATATGACAGCACTCCATTTAGCAGCAAAAAACAAGCATTTTTTTGTTGTTAAGCTGCTTATCAAGCATGGTGCAGATGTGAATACAAAAAGCAAGAATTATACTTGAAAATCTGCATATACTGATTTTGTATTTTCATAGATATTCATCAGAAGACTGCACTCCACTTTTCAGCAAAAAAAGGACATGTGAACATTACTAAGTTACTGATTGAGAATGATGCAGATGTAAATGCAAAAGGTTATATTTATGCTAGTTGAATCACATGTTTTTGACATCTGTGAATATAGACAACAATCAATGGACTGCACTTCATTGGATAGCAGCACATGGGCTTTTCAGCCTTGGCAAACTTTTTGTAAAACACAATGCAGATATTAATGCAAAAAGTAAAAGATCATAACTAATAAACTGTATAAAATGCTGACAATGTTGGTTTAGATATTAACCAAAGAACTGCACTTCATTTTGCAGTTAAAAAAGGGCATATAAGCATTGCTAGATTTCTAATTCAGTACACAATAGATGTTGATGGAAAAGGCAAAGTTTTTGCTTGAAAAGTATATATAAAACTAATGCATTGCTTTAGACATTGATCAAAAAACTGCTCTTCATTTGGCAGCTAAAATAGGGCATATAAATCTTGTTAAACTTCTACTTGGGTATAATGCAAATATCAATGCAAAAGGTAGATGTTCTGTTTGATAAACTACATACAATGTTTGACCATATTTAGATTCTAATCAAAGAACTGCTCTTCATCTGGCAGCAAAAGTAGGGCATTTAGATATTGTCAAATGCTTAATTCAGCATGATGTAGATATCAATTCAAAAGGTAGAAATCATGTTTGAAAATTTATAGCTAATACTAATATAAGCAATCCAGATGTTAATCAAAGGACTGCTCTTCACATAGCTGCAAATAAGGGACATGTAGATATTGTCAAAGTTCTGATTCAGCATAATGCACAGATGAATGCAAAAGGCAGAATTCATATTGATATGCAAGATTTGATACTAACACTTTAATTTAGATAAGAATCAAATGACTGCTCTTCATTTAGCAATTAAAAGAAAGAATCGACAGATTATCAAACTCTTAGTCTAACATAATATTGATGTACTACAACATATATGTCTATTTTGTGCTCAATATCTAGTTTTCCTTGAGTGTTTTCAGAAGATCTCCTCTAATCACTTCTTCTCTCTGGATCTCCTCTATCTTTCTTTTCTAGCTCTACCTTTTGGTCTGGTAGCAGACTGTTCATTTCCTCTTACTTATTCTTTCCAATCTCTTTCCTTCACTTCCAACCAGCTTCAGTTCTAAGGATTATATTTAAATAGACAATCATACTATACAAATGATTATATATGAGCTATCAAACTATACAAATTGTCACTAAAATTGATGATTATAAAATCCTCATATGGCATAAGGCTGGCAAGTCAAAGGAGTTTGGTCTAGGTTGAGTTATAAGAGCCAGACTCAGCTATGGAGTTATTGTCAGGTTTTGCACAAAGTTGTCAAGGAAAATGCCAACTGACTTCATTTTACTAACTTTTGTCTGTCATGACCTGGCTCCAGAACACCCCTGGAGCAACCTCACTCACTGCCACCAAGCCCACCAGGCCATCTATCAACCCAATGCCTCCAAGTGCAAGCATAGACATGACAAACCCAACTGCAATGACACCTAGCAAATCTAGAAAACCTTTGAATCAGAAACTAGCCAGTAGATATGCTGAGGCCATCACTAAGACCTCAAACCCAAAGACACAGAAGACCATGCAATGTCAAATGACAAACAAGGCTATGAGCAGGTCTCCTGCTATACCCCTATCAATTCTTCACCTGTCCTTTCCCAGTTTTCTCCATTTTGTACACTCATTCTATGAGCACAAGTCACATCAAAGTTTGAAGGCCTCTATCATCCTGTCAAACTGCACAAAATCTTCAATGCAGTGCTCCCAGGCTGCACAAAGATTAAGGTGTTAAAGCTTTCATGCAGCTCAAACTTAATCCTATTTCCAGAAGAACCATGCACACCCTCCCAGCTCACCAAACACCAAGACAAGATTTGGGTTGCAATATGTAGCTTAGATGCTAATGTGTTTAAGATTACAAAGCTACTGCTTTTTGAAGCATCAGAACCATGCCACTCAATCATGATCCATCAGTTCTGGTGTTGGGAAGAAAGCTGGAATATACTCAAGTGAGAGGTTCAGAACTGGCCAAGTAGAACAGCATACTGGACTTAGACATCAGTGATATCAAGGAGGTTATAATATTGTGCCAAAAAGAGGAGATAAAGACTGCTAAGGAAGTATTTGTCAAGCTAGTTGTATTGCAGGAGAATATTGCAAAACACTTGTTGCATAGAGGTGCATTCTTTCAGAGTACCTATTGTGTCATGACCTGTGTCCAGAGCACACCACACAACCCTGGGACAACCCTGCCAATCCCCATGTTTTACCCTGCCTTCCCTGCCAGTTGCCTCACCCTCTGAATGCCAAAATCCCCTGCCTCACCATTTCTGACCCCTGGCAATCACTGCATCAACCCTGTCTGATCCTACTGTGCTGCAATCACCTGCATCAGCCCTGATTGTCTCACACCCACTCCGGCAATCACACCCAACACCTATGGCTGACACCCAATGCCAGACCACTGGATACACTAATTCCAATGCCCACCACCCTTGGTGAGGCTGTATAGCACAAAGTTCCAACATACAGTCCCAGAAACTTTGCCAATACATCCTGGAGCCCTATACAGTACGTCTATACAGTACTCTGGAACTGATCTGGCTCAGCCCAGGACAAGTCCCTTCTCTTTGAGTACTTAAGTCATAGCCAGTCAACTTGTATGGTAGTCTAAATATTGAAATAACTTGAAATCACCATAGCCTTGAACTTGCAACTGCTTTGTGACTACTCTGCATTAAATTTGACCTTGTCTCACTTGTAAACTTGCTTGCAAACCCTGAATTATCATGTTCTATTTGTTTCACCCTGTAAACTCACCTCTGAATTGTCCTCTTGTTGTTTTACTCTGTATTGACCTTGTCTCATTTGACTTGTTACTTTTCTGACTTGACTCCATCTCCTATCTTATCTTGTCTCCATTAACTCCTGTCCCCAGACCACCCCCAGACCTTCCCTGTCATCCTCATTCTCATCTTCATCTTGACTCTTGTAATTGTTCCCCAAAGTCTACCATTGTTCTATCAGCTTTAATTGTCTCTCAAACCCTGCTACTTCTAGTGGTGGGTGTCAGGATCACATATCAATGGTCTGACATTGGGTGTTGGCCTGAGTGATGGAAGTGATTGCTGGAGTGATTGCTGGGTGATGCAGGTGGCGGCGCTGTCAGATCAGGCAGGGCCGATGCGGGCAATTGTGGCTGGGTAGGATCAATCAGGGTTGATGCGGAGATGGCCAGGGCCAGGGTCGGGGCGTCAGGGGATCTGGGCGCTGAGAGGGCAGGAGTGCGGTGGGCGGCGGGATAGTGGCAGCGGGATAATGTGGTGGGTGCGAGGAGGCATGGGGGTGTCCCAGAGTGGTGTCCCGGAGGTGGGTCGTGACACTCCAGGATAGTATCGGGGTGGTCCAGAATGTAGAAGGTGGTCCAGGATGTAGAACAAGTGGTCCAGGACAAATCAAATGAGTCCTGGGGTACGATGTGATATGTTTTAGAGAAAGTGGTGAAGTAACAAAGGGTGGACTTTGGGGACAATTGCAGGAACAAAAGGAAACATGAGAATAACTGGGTCTGATGTGGTCTGGGGCATGAACCAGAAGAGCTAGGCAAAACCGGGAAAACAAGGTGAAACCAGGGTGAAGATGAGGGCCGGGCAAGACAGAGAAGATTAACGAAGTTGAGGTCAAAATGGGAAAATGTAGACGAGACGAGTTCCAGGCAATAATTGATAAGTCGAGACAAGATGAGTTGAAGATTCACGAGGCAAGACAAAGTAAGACAAAGTTCAAATAAGCAGTAAAGTTTGACAAAACAGATTCAAGGGTAGACTTAACGATTCAAGGTTTCAAAGTAGAGGATTCCATAAGATCAAGGTTCACTAGGTTCACTAGATGCAAGGCAGACGATAACAATAATACGTGGAGACAGATGTTTGGTTATTGGCAATATCAAGACTACTGTACATGTTGGTGGGCTACGACTTAAGTACTCAACAAAGGGGACTTGTCCCAGGCTGAGCCTGATCAGTCCTGGAGTACTGTATGGACGTACTGTATAGGGCTCTGGGATGTATTGATGAAGAGTCCCAGGACTGTATGGCAAGTTCTAAACTGTATAGCCTCAATCAAAGCTGGCAGCATGTTGGGATTATCATATCAATGTGTCTGATGATGGCTGTCAGGTCTAGGTGCCAGGTGTGATTGCTGGAGTGATCACTGGGTGATGCAGGTGATGCAGGTGGTTGCAGCACTGCAGGATCAGGTAGGGTTGATGTGGGTGATTGAAGCAGGGTAGGATCAGACAGGGTTGATGCAGTGATTGCTGAGGGTCAGGGTCATTGGGGCAGGGGATGCGTGCACTCGAGAAGGCGGGCTGCTGGCAGAGACACTAGGGGAAGGTGTGGAGGTTGAATGGGGTATCCTGGGGTTGTGTGGTGGGCTCTGGGAGCAGGTCGTGACACCTACAGCTGTCCAGTACTCAACTCTGACTATTCAATGAGCAGTCCCCAACTCCTGTACCCATCTCTGCCCATTGGCCCCTACACGCAACCCACATATTGGGGCTCAGAACATGCAGAACTGCTTTATGACTCCTCTATTAGCCAAGGACCTCCGCTTGACTGGCACATGGGTGCCTCACACAACTCCCACTACGCTCAAGTACTTCCAGGCAGACTTTCTGAAACTCCACCCTGCAATTGGCACCCCTTCTCCACTGCTAGAGCAGGACCCTTCACTCTGGGGGCCTATTACACCAACCCCACACAGATCCCCCCCACCCAACACAACCCCTTCCAACACTTGCAACCTCTGGCACCTCTCCCAGCATGCACTCCACCCTCACCCCTAGCACGCTGACAGCAGATTGATGAGTATGTTCAACAATGCAACAGTGTCCTATAGAGACTCCAGATCAGTCCCTAGGAGTTTGCCCATAGAGTCCAAACACTGTTCTTCAGTCTAGGACAGAAGCACCCCAATGGTTCTCCACAAAATTGGGCCCATTGTCTCCTTGACTTCAACTGCAGGACAGCTCCCCAAATCTGTTTGAGAAGATCTCTGTCAAAATGCCTTTAAACACAATGAGCTACACAACCTTGTTGATGAAATTCATGCATCACCCAACCCTGGAAACTTTGACAACCCCACCAACCTAGTTAGGTCCTTCCATGTCCAATGAGGAGCATCTCCTTACCCTGACAGCACCGCAAGAATCCTGGGATGACAAAATCAGGAAGAAGTGAATGTCACCTCTACAACTCTATGTGCCTTAAACCCTAACAGGGGCTTGTTTGAATAACCTGCAGCCTGCACAGTAGGTCTCTCTGCTCATCAATGAGCTAACTCCATCCCTAGTGCCTTCCAGACTTGGGGACAGACCATGCACGAGAAACCTGCTACTGCACCGCCCCCAAGACTTAGTGCAATGACAATGCTTGCTCTGATGACACCCTCTGCTACATTAACAAACTGGCACCTCCTTGCTCAGAACCAGCATGCTTCCAAGGAGACTGACCTCCACACTTTGACCTCCAACAAACCCAGAGATGTGGTGCCCCGTCCTTGCTAGACCCTTGCTGTTTTGACCCAGGACTGCAAGGATCACATCCAGAACCCCCATAAGCACCCCCAAGATACCTGCAAGGACTACTGGGACTGCCACTGTTGCCCCACAACCAAAGCCTGCTGCAACAACTACTGGGACTACCCCGACCCCCTGAACAACCTCCAGCACCCCCAAACAACCCTGGTAATCCAGGACCACCCACAGAAGGACCTCCACCACCCCAATGGAATCCTAGATCACCCCCTGGTGGCACAAGACCCCCTGATGGCAGACTCCCAAGAGGCAAAGGCCCTGCTATAGGTGCTTTTCTGCCCCCACAAAGCAGCAACTACTATTACTACTATTACAACACCAGACCCCTGCCTTGCAACCTTAGACCACTGAACAACGCCTATAATGCCCTTGCTTGAGAAGGAAAGCTGGACATACAAAAGCCTGAATCTTTCACTGGTTGTGATCTCTGTAAATGGAGAACCTACCTCACCCAGTGCCTGAACATGTTTCAAGCAAAGCCCATCAATTTTCAGCTCAACAACATCCACATTGCCTTCACTGCCTCCTACCTCCAGGGTATTGCCTTTGACCACTACACTGCGCTTCTCTGGTTTGACTCCCAAAGCCCCATACTATCAAACTGGCAAGCCTTTGTCAATGAATTCTCCAATAAGCTTGGTGTATTTGACACCCTGGCCAAAGCCAAGAACAACCTCTGCAATCTCCAGATGTGCCTCAAAGAATGTTTCATGACCTTCATCATTTGTTTTGAAAAGGAAGCCTATGAGACCAGTTGGAACTACAACGCGCTCCAGTACACCCTCCAATGCACCCTTTCCCAATGCATAAAAGACAGCTTCCAACTGCCACCCAAGCAACCCACCTACAATGGTTACAAGGCTTTGGTCATACAGGTAAATCAACAATACTGGAAAGACCACAGCAAATACAACAACACCCAGACCCAGTGGAATTCTGGGGCACAAACTTGAAAAGTAGGACTTCCTAACAACACTTATAACCTGTGTCCACAGAACCCCACTTCTTCTGCCACCTCCAAGAGCATGACCCCCCTTCTCCTGAATCCCAATCAACAACAACCAACCCCCAGGACCCTGACCTCCAGTGCAATGTCATTGAGGCCCTGGAGACAACCCCTGAGGAACCAATTGATCTGGATGCTCCAATCAATGACCCTGAATTCCCAGAAGATGAAGAAGCTCTTTGGGCAAACCAACTCCAGAGCTCTAACAAGCCCTAGATTGACGTATCCCTTGGAGTTCAGGAACAAAAATGAAGGGAAGGTGCCTGCATCTTGTGTGGAGAACAAGGACACTTCATTGGGGAATCCCTGAAGCACCCCACTATGGGCTGTGCTGTCTGGACCTTTGAAGGCAAAGAGTGTGAGTACTAATTTTTAGAAAATGACATAGTGGTTTAGAAATGGAGGATCTCCTAAATTACAGGACCAGCATCTTTTCTGCCCCAGTATCACATCTTTGCACCACATTTATAGCTCTGGACATTCCCTTGATTCTCCTCCCCTTGCACTCCTTGCAATTATTCCTCCTATGCACCACCATCACCCCCTCTAAAGAAAGTATCAATTCCCTCATTGATAGTAGTGCCACTGACAACTTCATCGATGAAGCTTGGGCTGCCCTTGCCCCTGGACCTCTCTGGAGACTTCCTATCTCCATTTGCTTGCACCTCTTCAATGAGAACACCTCCTCTGCTGGCAATATCACCCACTTTGTCTGACTACCTATCACCCTTTGCCAATGGCCAGCTGCAAGAACTCTGGCTACTTGTCACTAAGCTCCATGCCTCTGCCTCACTCATCCTTAGACTTCCCTGGCTTTGCAGTACAAATCCCTGGATCAACTAGCAGAGTCTTACTATCCAGTTTGATTGAGACACTACACCACTCTTTGCTACTTGATGAAGGAAATGTATGTAGTAATGGAGGTGTTGTCATGATCAGTACTAGTTGCAATGTACATAATGCCTGCACATGACATATCTCTGTAAATCAAAGAGGAATAGAATCACGTGTAATAATTCTTCTTGACTGCTACAATGAAGCAACTAGCCAGCATGCTCGGATGCCTGAGTCGACTCCACCTCCAGACAATGGCTGCACTGCTGCCACATGAGAGTGGGCCACTATCTCCACCCACTGCTCAGCTGTCCAGCAAAACTACGTATCCCATGAGGTGTGTTGAGGATGTGGTAAGTCATTTTCAACTGCTAATGTACAACACACTTATTGTCACGACCCATCTCTGGAGCACACCACACAACCCCATGACACCTCATCCAACCCCCACGTCTTTTCCTGGCACCCCTGCCAGCAGCCCACCTCTCAAGCGCACGAATCACCTGCCCCAACAACCCTGACCCCTGGCAATCACCACATCAACCCTGTCTGATCCTACCTTGCCATGATCACCCGCATCAACCCTACCTAATCCTGCAGCGCTGCAACCACCCACATCATCTGCATCACCTGCATCATTTGGCAATCACCCTGGTGATCACACCCGGCACCTAGACCCGACAATCGCTATCAGACACCTTGATACCATGATCCCAACATGGTGCCAGCCTTCATTAAGGCAATACAATTCAGAACTCGCTATACAGTCCCAGGACTCTTTGCCAATACATCCTGGAGCCCTATACAGTATGTCTATACAGTACTCCAGGACTGATCAGGCTCAGCCTGGGACAGGTCCTTCCTCATCAAGTACTTAAGTCGTAGCTAGCCAACATGTATCTTAGTCTTGATATTGCCAATAACCAAACATCTGTCCACACGTATTATTGTTATCATCTGCCTTGCATCCAGTGAATCCAGTGAACCTTGAACTTATGGAATCCTCTGCTTTGAACCTTCAAATTGTTAAGTCCACCTTTGAATCTGTTTTTGTCAAACTCTACTGCTTAATTTGAACTTCATCTTACTTTGTCTTGTCTCGTAAATCTTCGACTCATCTTGTCTTGACTTATCAATTATCAAACAGAACTTGTCTCGTCTCCATCTATCCATTTTGACATCAACTTTGTTAACCTTTTCTGTTTTGCCCAGCACTTGTCTTCACCCCAGTTTCGCCTCATTTCTCCAGTTCACATCCCGGACCACCTCAGACTCAGTTACTCTCGTGTTAACTTTTGTTCCAGCAATCGTCCCTGAAGTCCACCCATCATCACTTCGCCACTTTCTCTAAATGCACCCCATCATACCTCAGGACTTGTCTATTTCATCCTAGACCACCCCAAAACTATCCCGGAACATTGTGGACCACTTTCCCAGCCTTGCCCCAGACTTTGTCTCCTTGCACCAGGTTGCGTGTATCTAGCTAATAGTCCACCATTGTAAGGCTCTGCTTTGGAAGAAGCCCTCATAGTCAGCAGGACCTGACACTTATGCTACAATGTTACAAAGTTTCAAGAGCAATTTTTCCATTTCAAAGATTCAGGAGACCTAAAGAAAACACAAATCCCAAAATCATCTACCAAGGGGTTGAATGTCCTGCTATGTGAACTCAGTGATGAAAAGAATGAGGAAAACCTGTCTGATGATATTAATTCACCACAAAAAGACAGCTCTAATTTTACAGAGGATCCAGACCAGCCCTGGTTGCGATATTTTGATGAGTATATAAACTCTGAAGAAAAAGTAGTGGATGGTTTGTCAACAATTGAGTGGTGGAGCATGAGTTATCTTTTGTCTTCTGCAGTTCTTAGTATCTCATATCCTTCAGTTTAACTCTCATCAACTCCACCTAGCTTGGGGATCTCTTGCTTGTGATTATTTGTTAATAATGGCAACATTGGTTTCAAGCAAGCGTGCCTTTTCACAAGGTGGCTTGACAATCACTAAGCAATGGAATTGACTGAAGAGTGATATAGTAGAAGCACTGCAGTGTTTGAATTGTGCTATACATCATGATCTGCTCTTCAAGAAACCTGGTCCTTCATTGCTATATGAGGCAGAGCTTGAGAAGAAGAATGACAAGGAAGATGGCAAACCTAAGAAGGAGGGTTGAGATCAATTACTTTCCAATGACAAAGATGACAAAAAAAGTTTCAATATGGACATTGACCTTGACTCAGAGTAGTGAGAAGTGCCATGTTACCTATGCATTGTAATTCTTTGAGAAAATGTGTTTTGTCTGCTCAAAGCTGTGGCCTGGGCCAAGCCAAGCTGGATCCAGGCCACTATTGGGGGCTTGGGCTCAGCCCCAGGTGTTGGTATGAGCTGGAGCCGCCTCAAGCTGGGCCAAAGCCACAGCTTTCAGACCAAGCTGGGCCAGAACAACACTAATTGCATGTTCAACAAATGTACTGATTATACCCCCAGAGCAAGTCTTCATGCCCCCACAGTGCCTTGTCACATCCTCCATTGACTCCTTCTTCCCAGGTTTTGTAAAAGAGGGTTGTGATCTCAAGAAAAAAGCTCAAAGGCAGGCACACACTCTCTACCAGATGATCAGTTCTCTGTAGTACTCATGTGAGCTCTCATCTCCTGCAATTACCATTTAAGACTTCCAGTGTCTCTACAATTGTCCATAATGCAGATACCTCATCACCATCTCTTCTCGCTTGCCTATCAAGGAGCTGCTTTGCCAGTGTGACAGGGCCCAAAGCTACAAAGCCCTGTCAGACATCAGGGACTTTTATGGGTACCAAGAAAGTAGCGCAGGATGATATTAGCCTGCTAGAGTGCAGAAACTTCCACTTGAAGATTGTTTGGCCAATGCTTTTTGAAATACAACATCTTCTCTCTTGGATCAAGGACTAGGAATTATTTTGTCATGAGATCAGCCACATTAAAAAAAGCATATTACATACTCATGGCCATAATATATATGCAGGTGAGTTCGTAGTCTTCTTATAGTAGTCATTGATTTTCTGACAAGCTGCCTGCAATAATGTGGAAAAGACAGTATACTTGACCTAGTTTGCACAGGATGACTATGCTCAATGAAGGGTTCAAGCGCAGGAATGGCCAAATGAAGAGTCAGGATTTGGTCAGACAAAAATGCTTGTTGATCATTATCTGCATGCTATTGAGATGCACATGTTTAGTAGAGGTAGACTGCAAGAAGATATAATACATATGGTGAGAATGTCAGGTCCCGCTGACCTCAGAGGCTTCTTCCAAAGCAGGGCCTTACAATGGCGGACTAGATATAGCTAGATACACTCAACCTGGTGCAAGGGGACAAAGTCCAATGCAAAATTGGGGGGTCCAGGGTGGTCCAGGGCATGGGAAAGTGGTCCAGGATGGTCCGGGGCGTGGGAAAGCGGTCCGGGATAAAGTAGACAAGTCCTAGGATACAGCAGGGTGCTTTTGGGTAAAGTGACAAAGTAACAATTAATGGGTTTTGGGAACGATTGCTGGAGTTACAGGAACAGGGGGAAAGCTGAGTCTGGGATAGGGTGGGGTGCAGAAAAGTGGTCCGGGATGGTCCGGGGCCTGGAAACTGGGGAAAACAAGGCAAAACTGAGGTGGAGATAAGTGCTGGACTAAATGAAAAGAGGAAACAAGTCAATGTCAGAAAGAGACAATGGGGACAAGACAAAACAAAGTAAGACAAGGTTCAAACTGAAGCAGTAGAGTTGATGAGGCAGATTCTGGAGGCAGGCTATAACAATTTGAAGATTCACGAGACGAGGCAAAGTAGGTTCACTGGTAACAGATTTCAGGTAATGGTGTTCAATATCAAGACTAAGGTACAAGTGAGCTACCTATAGTCTTATATACCCCCGGCATATGTCTTGGGTATCTACAATAGGGTCCGAGACTCTATAACAAGGTTCAAGACTCTATAAGTGGCAACGGAGCAGATAACCAAGTATATACTAAGAGGATCAGTCCCAGAAATGTAATTAGCCTTATGATATAATTAGCCTGTTGCTATAATTAGCCTGTTGACATAATAGGCATTGGCTGTGATGTGTGATGGCTGAGTAACAGCTAAGACAAGTGCTGAAGGGGGTGGAATGTGTTGGAAGAGATGAGCAAGAAGTGTGGGGGTCCCAGGAAAGATCCAGGAATAGCCAGAATAGATCAGGAGGGTCCGGAATAGGGAAGGAGTGATGCCAAGAGGTCCGGAGTTATGTCACAGGGTCCGGAGTTATGTCACAGGGTCCGGAGTTATGTCACAGGGCCCGGAGTTATGTCACAGGGTCCGGAGTTGATGGG
>JABAJZ010013827.1:0-15435 GCA_018857265.1 Termitomyces sp. T32_za158 | reverse complement strand
GCGCCGCCCACTTCAGTAGAAGCCCCACGAGTCAGGACTCCCATACAGTCCTGGGACTCTTCGCCAGTACGCCCCGGGACTCTATTCAGTACGTACATACAGTACCCCGGGACTGATCAGACTGGGCCCGGGACAGGCTCCGCCTCATCGGGTATATAAACCCTAACTAGCCAGCATGTACAGTAGTATTGATATTGACAACCTTGGACTGTGTTTTGCCTGAATGACTGCTTGATTTCCTGACTCGTTCTCTCTTTATTTTCACAACTGTCTCCTCGACTCATTCTCGTCTTCCAAATCGTCTCGTCTCTTCTCGAATCTGTCTCGTCAACTCCCGGTTATCTGAATCTCCCAAATCTTGTCTCATCTACACCTTCCATTCCGATCTCGACTCATTCAATCTCACTTATCTCCAGTTTCCCTTCGACTCAATAGTTTCGCCTTGTTTCCTGGCTCCACTTCAACTCAATAGTATTGTCTCGTTCCTCCGGTTTCCCTTCAACTCAATAGTTTCACCTCGTTTCCCGGCTCCACTTCAACTCCCGGAGCACCCACGCTACGTCCCGGACCACCGTCCACACCCCCAAAAGCCCCTAGTATCCCGGAGCATCCTCCTTACCGCGTCCAGGACTTCCTCGCGTCGCGTTAGGTTAAGTGTATCTAGCTATATCCAGTCTGCTACTGTAAGGCCTTGCTTTGGAAGAAGCCCCCAAGGTCAGCAGGACCTGACACAGGAGAGCTAGTTGATCACTGATGAAAGTCTCAGTTGCACCACTATTGATGAGTGCCAGTAGGATTTCTGAGGAATTGCCCAGCCTGGTGTTGATAACAAAAGACCGTGCTAAACTAGATCGCAGGAGGTCATGTGCCGGGGATTCTTCACCAAGGCTTCTGGGAGCTCATAGGAGTCTAGGAGAGGCAGGTAGCTTGAATGGAACAGGTCATGGGATGACATGGTGTCTTGGTTGAGATGGATAGTGCGTGTAGCTGGTGGCTACAGGTAGAACAATCTTGCGTGTTTCATGCAGTAGCTGAATCAGACCGAATTATTGGATTAGACTAGATACATTGTGAATACAAGATGTTGTCTTACATAATCTACAGATGCGCGCCAAGGGCGCACATCAGGGACCAAATATGGTACAATATGCACTATGGGCACACTGTTTATATTACAGGTAACCCGACTAGTTACACACCCCCTCTTTAGACCATTACATGGTCTAGATAAAAAGCAATCAACCCAATAACGTAATTGAGTATCTCTCCACTAGAGCGCGAGAGTACTTGCAATAGTATACATGTGTGTTGCTAGGAGCAACAATCTAATATTATTGAGCCTGGTAAGGCTCAACATTATCCTATTCTGTCAGTTGATAGTACTCATGAAGTACTGCCAATCGGAACACAATCACCTCACTGCTTACTGGCACCATCAGTGCACGTCATACTTCAAGAAAGGTGTCAAATGATGCTGTATATTCATTCAAGAAAATACAAAACAAGGTGGAATAAAACATGTGCTGTGAAGCATGTACTGATCAGTAACATATGTCAAGTGAGGAACTCAACATTACCTAGGATCTATAAACAAAGAGGGCTTTTCAGCCCATTTTCTCACCTGGTTGATCTCTGCCCACCTCCATCATCTTTGTGCTCTCCTCAGTTGTGATGTTAGTCATGGTGGGAAGTGGCTCAGATTCCATTATCAGTGGGGATGTTGGACCCCCTGCAGCAGTTGCATCTACCATTTTACAATTAGTCAGTGCAATGTTAGTTGCAGCCCCAACAGAAGGCATTGTACCGTGCGCCAGTGTTCTTTTTCAGAGCTAACCCACATTCAAGTCCATACTAATATAATAATAGAGGCTATTAGCCTTAGAGAACAATCCAGCCACGCTCTCTTCAGTGCATTTGAACATTAGGTGGTACTGATCTTCCTCAGTAATCTCCTGCCATCCATCCCATTCAGGTATTGCTGGCAGAGTGCCATACAATTGGAGGCGCTCAAAGCACTCATTGTCAACCTTGCAAAAGTTTTTGAGCGACATTGTTGGCTGATGAAACTGCTGCTCAAGGTAGACCATGCCATAGGTATATGCATGGTCTACCCACTCAGGAGGGATGCAATTGTATAATAGGACGCAAAGCATGTCCTCATCTGAAAAGTTGTGTACCTAGTCATCAGGTACATGCAGCTGGTAGATCATAAGTTGGGCCTCCTGTTGGGCCATAAAGGGTTTATCATAGACCTTATCATAGGTGGTGATTGCCTTGCAATAAAGTCCAGGATGTGCCATAATCAGCGCTATGCGGCACATTAATGTAGTTTTGCCGGCACTATTGGTGCACAGGGCACAACAGAGAGCAAACCCAAACAGGGTTCTCTAGTGCATCCAGTAGGCAAAGTCCATTGCAATACCCTGCCAAGTATTCTCCATGCTAGGACGTCCAAAGATTAGTGCATACTGTGCTATTTGTTTGAGATCAAATAGCTTGGTAGGGTCAGGAGCATGCATGACATGTAGCACCACTGTTCCATCATTCTTAATGCGTGTATAGCACAAGGGAATGTATTGCTGTTTGGCCAAGCTAAAATCTTCTGAAACTTGTATGAGGTTGATGAGATTCTGATAGTGCAGATCAGTGCACAGTAGCTTCATTGTCCAGTCATGCAGTGATATATTGCATTGCTGTGTGAACTCCCAAAGTTCCATGAGAAGCATGTAGGCAACAACATGGTCACACCTGGGAAGATGAACGTTTGCATAATACTTATGCAGTCATTTGAGTTCAAAAGAAGTGCCAGGGAATCCCCGGTGAGCGTATTTGTACACCATGGTACTGGGTATCTTGACAGCCTGGCCAGACCCAAACTCATATGCTGATGTGTGGTTCACGTCTGCACCAACAAACACAGTGTTAAACAAATAAAAATAGTATATGCATGGGCCCAGCCCACGAAAACATGAGTTCAGCCGCTCGACATTGAGTGGTCCTCAAATTTTCACCCCCAGTCCATCGGAAATGCGTCTGGAAAAGTCATTCTGCGGATGCGCCAGGGCAGCTGCATTCTTTGCTTTATTTTCCCTCTTCTGGGTGAGCTTCTTGTTTTGCTATACATGCTGTGCAGGCATTTTGCTCTCTTCCTCCTCTTCTTCTGACGGCAACTCACCATAGTTGCTCTCATCGTCAATAGTTGGCCCTGCATGCTGCTTGCCTTTTTCAGCTGCTGCCATTGCCATCAAGCCATCATATTGCACAGGAGTGCGCAGATTGGTTGCCATGACCATGATCTTCAGCTGTGTAGGCAGCACCGGAATCAAAATAGCCTTCAAAAATAGCATTTGTGCAGGCCCTGCCCGCTCCTGAATATCAGCTGGGAATCAACAACTTCCAGCTGGTCAATCATGATGGGTGGCTTGCGCCCCTGATGAGATTTAAAAGGCCCTGGTCCATCTGGGGCATGGCTTGATCCTGCCAAGCCCCTGTTTATTGTGCCCACCTTCTTCACACTGGACAGAATGATGGGATCGAAGTGATCCATCAGCTCAAGCTTGTCCTGGAACTATGGAACCTCATCCATCTCCTCGTTGCACTGATCCAGCGACAGTTCCAGCATTGGCGCTTCTAGTGCCTTTGGCTCTTTGACCGCTGGGGCAGTGCTTACCAATGGCTGCACAGGCACGACCATCGGCTGCGTTGGCAGTACTGTTGCAGAACCAGTAAACATGGCAATAGGCCACACTAGCATGACTGATACTGGCAACGTAGATGTGGCAGTAGGCTGCACTGGCATAAACAATGATGATGATGCCACTGGAGGGGCCGCAGCATCAGCCATTCTTGGTTTAACCCTTCTGGGTTCGCCACTTGCCCCCTCCTGGGTCAGTATTTTGTGCTTTGCAACATGATTGATCTGTTCCAGCACTACAATGCGCTGCCTCTGCATCAGCTTGATTTGATTGAGCAGTCCCTCCATTACCATCACTGCAAGATTGTCTTGCAAAGATGACACAGTTGAGGGCACTGGTTGCCCTGCAGCCTCCAACCGCTGCAGCAGCACATCCGTGCCCATTTTGATTTGTGCTTGGGGTGCATATTCTTTCCCCACGGATGGTGCCACAGCACGTGCATACATTTTTGCCAGTGCCTGACGATGGCTTGGTACCAGCTAATAGAAGTGCTCATGGCACACCTCCTATCCTTGGCGCTTGTAGCACTCATCCTCCTGATCCACCTCCATCCAAGAATAGAGTGGTGTCTTATATAGTAGCAGCTGCTCATGGCCTGGATAGGCCGCAGCCACATACTGCTGATTTCCGGGTGCACTTATAGGCAGTTGTCTTCTTGTTTGACCTTGAACAGGTCTCTCCCCCCCCCTTCCAGAGCTCTGCATGCTCTGTACTGGTTTTGGAAGGCCCCTCGAGGCCATTTTCACTACTTAGGCTGCACGTTGATGACGCCCAATTCTATTGGAGCATTGGGTGCATGGTATGTTGATATATGAGAGTACTGGTCAGAGTCCCAGTCCCTCAGGGGAAGTGGCAGCGGGAAAATTGGTGAAGAGGCAGAAGGAACTTAACAAAAAAAATGAACTGCTAGCACACTTGAGGCGCTAGCGATGAGGGGTTAGTATACGAGGTTGCTAAACCAAGTCGCAAATAGTCGCCCGAGATGGCAACCTGAGGGCGGCAGTACTGTCGGTAGTACTGAGTCGGTAAATGCGTGATGCAAAATAAAGGACTTGTCACAACTTAAGTCTGCCGACCTAAGTGCGCTAAGCCTTCTTGAGCTCTGAAGTGTACGGAGGAGTGAACTGTGGGTGAAGTTTGTTGTTTTCAGTGGTAACTAGTTACAGTTTATATACTAGTCCAAGTCGGTAACAGTATAGTAATCATTCATAAAATTTTCTAATAGAGAAGTCACAGCGATCTCATGGCGCCTGCAAGTCAGCAAGAAAAAGATTTCAAGAAAATTTACCAAGCTTTTATACATATAAAAATGTGGCGTTGATTGGCATGGAAGTCGAAGCTTCCTGCTGACAGGGAAAATGGCCATCAGCCCTGCATAAACTAACTATTTTGATTTTAATTGCGATGCACCATGGGCGCCTGGGGCGGCTGATGCGTAGTTGGTCGGGCGCTAAGTCTTGTGATGTCACATGGTGCAGCAGGTGACTTGCTGCCTTGTGGTCATGTGCTTTTGTATGTATGTGTGTGTTGCCTAATTGCTGGATACTGGCTGGAAACAACGCAGCAGACAGACCAAGGCTCATCAACATCAGTGACGTGTCAAGACAAGGAAAGCACAAAGACAGAAAAAAATCTCAAAGTCCACAGGTAGACACACAACTGCAAAGTTCCAGCCACATGGCACGCTGATAAGCCCATGACTGGGCTTAGTGCCCCAACACTGGATTCTAGCGTTTCTATTGACTCTTGTTTGGTGACAGTACATAACCTGGGGCATGACGTGCCAGTCACAGGACAGTTCACATGCTAGCGCACCTGACCGAACACACTGGACCGGTCATGCGGACAATCACGGGATATGGAATAGCACACGATGCCATCAGTGGCCAATCAACTGACGGTTACTAGGCCTACAGCACTGAATATTGGTACATCAAGGGTTGGTGACCCCTATCAGTGCTTAGTATTATTTGGTGCACCGCTTACCCTTGGTGACCCTGGGCCAGTACCTGATCGCTGATGCCATTTCCCCAAGACAGGAGTTATTTGATGGGACCTGGCTCAAACATAAGTCACTGGTCATTTGCCCACTTATAGTCTGACATGTAGACTTGTGCCTTGCCGACTAGCAGACACCGCGTCAGATTAGCGACCAGGCATACCTTGTGGCAATTTACCGATCAGGGCTTCATTTATTATACCTTCATCCTGTCAGTTGGCGACAGCCTTCTGGCAACTATAAATATTGTACCTACCTTGTCATAGAGATAATCATCGAATTGCACCCCATTGATCCACAGTCTTCACTCCAGAGTACAGATTTCAACTTAGCGCGTCTTACTCACCTGAGCATCACTAAGCCTTAAAGTCTTGTACTTGGCTGTGTGCACTTATTGCCTTACCACCTCTACGTCACTTACGGTACCACATGGGTACACTATCGCTTTCTTGTCACCAACATCTACATACCTTAGCGCCTCGCACTTACGGCAGGCATTTGGCTTAATTTGTCGCTAAGCAACTTCCTTTCCTTCATACTTAAACTCAAACTCACTTCCACTACGAGCGCCTGGGACCCTGCTTGGACTCCCTCACACACTTAGCGCCTGCCTGACACTTCTCAACTTACCTTGAGGTGCTAAGTTACCATTACCCCAGAACAGTGCATAGTAACTTTTGGGCGTCATCAAATTGGAGCCCACTGCAAGGGACTTTAGGGCAGAACTCCACCAGAAACCCGTAGTCAGCGACAGTGCCACCTTCCTATTCAGCCGGCTGGCACTTCTCTTCCTTACCACATTTCTCCATCGACCCCACAGTTGCCTGGTGTCCTTCCAAGAAGGACCCTAGAACAAGAACTTTCTGATGCCGCCGCCAACCTCACAGTTGACAACATCCCAGCTCTCTTCCCGCATTCTCTAGAATATCACGCTAGCAACCACGGTACCCAGACCCCACTTGCTGACTTAGCGCAAGGGTCGCCACCATCACTACTTACACCCATCTCTCAATTATTTCAAACTCCAACCCCTACACCTCCAACCACATCTTACCTACCACCTCTGTCCTTGCTTTACCGACGCATGGATCCAAATGCACAACGCATGCCTCCTCATAACCACTTTAGCACACCTAAGTAGGATGAGACAAAACCCAGGAAACTGGGCCAGTACTTCAAGGAGTTGGAATACTTACTACGTGACTGTGGGGTTACCGACCACACCCAAATGAAATAATACACCGCTCGCTATGTTTCCTATAACACTGCCAACATCTGGACTGATCTTGCCAAGTCTAGTGCTCTAGCCGCAGCACTTGGCAATCAAGCACCGGCTGGCACCATCTTTGAAACCTGGAAAGCAGCTATCATTTGCTTATACCCTGGTGCTGAGGAATCAACCAAGTATATGGTTAGAGATCTCCAGAAATTTGTACAGGATACCTTTGACAACGGCATCTACACTATTGGCGACCTCTCTACATATTACAGAAACTTCACCCGCATCGCTAGATGGCTGGTTCAGAATGGTAAGCTCTACAGGAATGAAGAGTGCTGTCACTTCCAACAGGGCTTCCCCACGTCACTATGGGTCAGGATTGCTAGCCGCTTAGAGGTTGTCTTTACCGACCATCACCCGGAAGAGCCCTATGACACAGAAGCAGTTTTTGAAGCAGGTAAGTGGAAGCTCCGCAGGACTGATACAGCTATAAGCAGTCTTAATGTTGGTGCTGCCCACGGTAGCCACTTTATGACCCTAGGAATAATACCCATCTCTGGCACTTCCGTTGCACCCTTGCCAACTCCCCTGCCTGTGGCTGACTATGTCAAGAAAGAAGAAGTTGATGCCGCTACACCGCTGCTATCTTGTCCGCCATGACCCGTATTGAAACCATGCTCTCCAACAGCTTTGCCACCCAACCTCGTGCTAACTTACCAGGTAGCAACCTCTGCCATTTCTGTGGTGAAGTGGGCCACACTATGACCAGAGGACGCTGCGCCATACTTGAGAACTATATTCACCAAGGATGCATTTGCTGGGCTGCCAACGGCAAGGTTGTTTTATCTTCTGGCGCCCTCATCCCCAACTATCCTGAGCTTAAGTCATACCAAGAGCGGCTGATGAATGGCACCAACGCAACCCTGGTAACCTTGCAGCAGCAACTTTCACTGGTAACGCAAATCCCAACACTGAGCAAGCGCTACACCAGCAATTGGTACATGAGGTCTTACATTTTGAACCTGTTATTAGCGACACCATGCCGGCACCTTTGTCTCACATGGATCTTCTGGAAAGAGAGATACAGTCGCTAAAGAACCAGGTATTTGATGGTATCAAAATCTGCCAGCTGAAGCAACCGCTAAAGGGTTACCAACCTTTGGCGAATGCACCTAGCCCACCTGCTGCTCCACCTGCCGACACTCATTCTAGCACACCTCCTCCCACCGCACCCATGCCAGTTACTGGCAACACTGCTAAATCAACCATTCCCACGCCAGCCTCCATTGTCTCTGCACCACCACCTCTTCATCCTTATGCAGGCTTACCTAGTCGTTATGCACCTCCCACCCAACATAACTTTGCCGTGCCCAACAAGTGACCGGAAGGCAGCTACAGACTCATGGCACCTGTCTATGACATAGAGAAGTCTAACCATGTTTTCACCCACATTATGAAGACCCCAGTAACTCTGTTGGTAGAAGAATTATGCAGCATAGCACCTGATGTGCAGAATCAGGTTAAGACAGCAGTAACCCTCAAGCGTGCCCTCCAAGCCACTGTACAGGATGTGGAAGACATAGACAATGCCTTACCTGGATTTGCAGTAACAGCTGAGCCTGTTACCGACACCAGCACACCAATCACGCAGCAGTTAATCAGTGCCGCTTCAGTGGATCCGATAGAAACCTACTTGAAGTTGCTAAGCCCAGGAGAAGAACCTGCTATTTTAACAGTCACTAAGGACTCTCATGCCATCTGCTCTATTATAGTTACTGTCGACAGTCACCAGAAAGTAGAAGCCATTATCAACTCTGGCTCTCAAATTATTTCCATGTCAGCCAAAATAGTGTTAAATATGCAAAGCGCTAATGGTACTATAGACTGGTTGCTAGGACTTGCCAAGAACGTTCCCTGCGCTATTGGCGACCTGGTTTTCTATCTGCAGATTCATATCCTCCATTTGCCAGCATACAACATCTTATTAGGATGATTCTTCAACGTTCTGGCCCACTCAGTAGTCAAGACCTTATCCGATGACGAGACAACTTTGACAATTAGCAACCCCAACATGGGAATGCTTTGCACAGTGCTAACCTTTCCAAGAGGACGCCAAAAAGAGAAGCTCGCTAAGGCACCAGTGTTTACCGACCACTGGGCTGACTGTCACCACACGTATTTTCATCCACCATCAAGGAAGTGATTAGCAATGATCACAGAGATGTAGCACTCACACTAGACTATGACCACTGAAGTGGTCATGTACATATTGTTTCAACTGCCTTTCTCGACTCTGAAGTACTCTCTCCAAATCTTGACACTAGCGCTGATATGCCAACCCTTAGTAACCAAAACCAACAAAACATTACTGACTCCTCTCTTGCCTATCTATATCTTACTGCCTCCAATCACTTTGACAAGTTTGCCTCTCCCAATACGTATCTCACCACTCTCCCTAATGCCACTACTCCCGCTGTTCTCAGACTCACAAAAGTTAGCGACTGCGCTAACAACATCATAGACATTCTACCTACCGCCTCCACTTATACTGCTGCTACCAACTCCGAGAGGAAAGGAGTACAAGTCAAAAAGAAGTATAAACCTGTTGCTTTAAAAGTCAAACCTGTCACTAGCAGCATATCAGAAAACTTCAAAATCGAGCATTGCATAGTTGGCGATCCACTTGCCAACATGCTTACGCTAAGCTCCAATCTGTCTCCTTTTAAACCTACTGGTTGTTTTACTGAAGAGCATCGCCAACAGTTTGTTAGCAACTATGACATAGGATTCCTTACCACCTCCAAACTCAACATTCTTACTGACCTCATGTCCAAGCAGAATCAAGCCTTTGCTTGAGAGGACAGTGAGCGAGGTAGCTTCCATACCAACTTCTTCCCACCAGTGGTCATCCTGACCATTCCCCACGTCCCATGGACTGAGCACAACCAACCTATACCCCCAGGACTGGAAGCTGAAGTTTGCCAGATAATCCGCAGCAAGATCAAAGCTGGCGTCTACGAACCCTCCAATAGTGCTTACCACTCATGCTGGTTTTGTGTTCTCAAGAAAATGGGTAAACTTCATATTGTTCACAGTTTGGAGCCACTAAATAGAGTTACTATTCAGCACTCTGGCATGCCCCCATTTCCTGACTACGTGGCTGAATCCTTTGCTGGTCAAATCTGTGGTGCTACCTTGGATCTCTATGTCAGCTATGACAAGCACCTTATTCATCCCTCTTCCCATGACCTCACCACTTTCCAAACTCTGTTCAGGTCGCTAAGACTAGTCACCTTACCGATAGGGTGGACCAACTCAGTGCCTATCTTCCATGATGACGTTACCTATATCTTACAACCAGAAATTCCACACCACGTGCTCTGCTTCATTGATGACGTAGGCACTAAGGGGCCCAAAGATTGGTGACTCATCAACAGCTTACCTGAAACTCATCCCAACAACCCTAGTGTGCGCATGGCGCTATGAGACTTCTTCCAACTACTCAACTATGTGCTCCAACATATGAAGTACTGCGGCAGCACCTTCTCTGGCCATAAACTAGTCCTCTGCACACCACGCTTTAAAATCCTAGGACACAGCTGTACCTCCAAGGGCCATGTTCCTGACAAGTCCCGCTTAGCGCTCCTTGAGCACTAGGATATTTGCCATAACCTATCAGAGGTCCACACCTTCCTAGGGTCGGTAGGAGTGCTCCATATGTTTGTAAAGAACTTTGCCCATCAAGCTCATTACCTTACCTGACTCATCCACGCTAACACCTTGTTCAAATTTGGTTCCAATCAACTTGCCACACAGAAAGACCTTGTCAAAGCGCTACAAGATGCCAAACCCCTGGTACCTATTGACTACTCTTCTACTGATCCCGTCATACTGGCAGTAGACACTTCATATATTGCAGTAGGGTATTACCTTTGCCAGTGCCTTACTGACAACCGGAAGCAGAGGTGCTACAACAGGTTTGGCTCCATCATGCTTAACAGCCAAGAATCACGTTACAGTCAGCTGAAGTTGGAACTCTACAGACTTTTCAAGGCCTTCCAAGCGCTAAAATGTACTTGATTGGCATGCGCAACCTCATTGTCAAAGTGGACGCCTGGTACATCAAAGGAATGTTACAGAATCCTGACATACAGCCATCTGCTAGCATGAACTGCTGGGTAGTCGCTATCCTCATGTTTCACTTCAAGCTCATGCATGTCAAAGGCACTTTCCATGGACCTGATGGCCTATCTAGGTGACCGCTGCAGCCTGGCAACCCAATCCCCGATTCTAGTGATGATGAAGTCTTCACCAACTGGATTGACCGCCTCCCTGGATTTATGCACCTAATACAGCTCCCCATCCATCTCCTCCATCCCGACCAGCCAACAAGCACGCTCCTGCACCCAATAGTCCCTTACCAACCTGAAGAATTTACCGCTCCTCTCATATTCTACACCAGCACAATTAGCGGCTCAGCCAACCCTGCAACGTTACTGACTCCACGGGTGGTCCAAGAACTCAAGCCTCTCAGAAAAAACAGTAGCAACTTAGCCGCTAAGAGAAGATAAGTGACCGGACACCATTAAACTGTGGCTGGACACACTCCAGCAACCAGAAGACCTTAGCAATGATGAGTATGTGACCTTCATCCACTATGCTACCAATTTCTTTATTAGCAACCATCGGCTTTGGCAACGAAACTATGATGGCGCACACAAATTGGTAGTAAAGCCTGGCAACTGCGTCAAGATACTCCATGCTATGCACAACAACCGGCCACAGAGGACTCTATGCTACTCGGGCAACCCTCACGGAATGCTTCTGGTGGTCTCACATTCATGCCGACATCGCCTGGTATGTCAAGACTTGTCACCTCTGCCAGATTCAGCAAACTCGCCAACTGCTCATACCACCCACGGTTGCTATGCCCACCCCGCTCTTCAGCAATATCTACATTGACACCATGCACATGCCAAAGTCAGGTCGCTATCAATATATTGTCCAAGGCCATTGCTCCTTGGTCCACTGGCCAGAATCCCGCATGTTACAATGAGAAAACACTGACACTATAGCTAAGTGGTTGTTTGAGGATGTCATCTGCCGCTGGGGTGCGCTAAAAGAAATAGTTACTGACAATGGAGCACCATTTATCAAGGTGCTAGCTTATCTCTCCAGAAGGTACAACATCCACCATATCTGCATCTCTGGCTACAACAAGCACGCTAATGGGCTAGTGGAGCGACCCCACTTTGATGTGCACCAAGCGCTATTCAAGGCTGTAGATGGCGACAAGACATGCTGGAGCGAAGCCACTTATTCAGTCTTCTGGTCGAAAAGAGTAACAATCCACAAGCACATGGGATGCTCACCTTATTATGCAGCAACTGGCACCCACTCCTTGCTCCCTGCTGACATCATTGAGGCCACCTACCTACAGCCCACACCCAACTCTCTTCTTTCCACTACCAACTTAATTGCTAGGTGTGCCATCAACCTCTAGCGACGCAGTGAAGACTTAGAGTGCCTGCACAAGACAGTGTTCAGCGCTAGATGCTTGGCAGCACTAAGGTTTGAAACTGATCATAGCGCCACCATCAAGAACTATGACTTCAAGAGGGGGTTGCTAGTACTCATGCGCAACTCCAAGATTGAGACAACTCACAACAAGAAGATGTGCTCATGCTACTTGGGGCCATTAGTAGTTATCTCACGCAACCGTGGTGGCACTTACATCCTTTGTGAACTAGATGGATCAGTACTCCACCACCCAGTCGCTGCCTTCTGCCTCTTGCCTTACTTAGCACGTGATCACATTCTCTTGCTGCTCGAGGCGCTAGACATCAATACCACCAAACTCTAGAAGTTAGAAGAAATGGAGTTGTTGGACAATGACGATTTGCTGCCTATAGAAGATAGCGACTAGGAGCGCCAAGCCACTGGTGCTAAGCAATCTTTTCACATTTTACATATATTTCTGGACTCATTTTCTTTACTATACATTTTACAGACATTCTCTCCCTACAGACTCTTTTGCTACAAGAAGACGCAGCGCTAGCAACTCCGGTCGCCAGCTGCCTTGCGCAACTCTCCCCCAAGGGTTTTCTGCTATGATGATTTACTGAGTGTTCCCTTAACTTAAAAATCCAAAAGTCGCTAAGGGAACTAACCCGCTAAGTCCTCTATTACTTACTCTTTGCTTCTTACCTCTTTTATTTGCCTGTTTTGCCTTTCCTCTACCTTTCTCTTACTTTCTTCCTTACAAGTCACCCCAAAACAAGTCCAAGAGACTACTTTGATTTCTGAGCTATGTACGACAAACAACAAAAATTCTTATTTATATTTTTAGCATCTAGGGGGCGCTAGCAGAGAGTCAGGGGAGGCAAGCAGCAGGCGCTAGACGTTGTTGCGCTCTTGCCATGCTAACGCCGCCTTGCAGTCCTCCTGGTAGCACTGCAGGATCTCCACACTGCAAACCAGGTTCTGCCAGCAGGCCCGCAGCTCTGCCATCTCCATATCCACCACCACCAGCTTGCATCCGATTAGCACCTTCATAGCAGCCATCCTTGCCATTAGCACTTCTAGGTCGGAAGGGGAGGCAAATGCTGAGACTAGATACTCGAGGTCTTCGCCAAGCCAGGAAAAGTCTTCAGCAGTTACGTGAGGCATCGGCACAGGCATCCAACAAACTGATACCTGGGAGGCAGGAGTTCCTATTGGGGAAGTCTCAGCCGCCTTCTCCTCACCCTCCTTTTCCTTTGCCCAAAAAAGAAACCAGAAGGCAACTCACCGGTGGCTGCTAGGCCCAGCACCAAACTCATCCATCACCTGGCGCTTGCGCGATGCTCCTCAGTCGCCAGTGAGGGGCCGCTCCTGCTTCTTCATCTTTTCCCCATTGCCATCCTTAGCAACGGCCTTGCCTTTCCCCTTATCTTTGCTCTAGGAGGAGGGCGCCTTGACTTCTTCCTCTGCTGCCATGCTTACCGACTCCCTACCTTGCCCTGTTGGGAGCGCCAGACTCAAGCTGCTAATGACTGGCATTCCGCCTGCTGCCTTCACCACCCGCTGCACCTCCACAAAGTCACGAGCCCACTGAACCAAGATCGCCTTCTGAAAAGTCCTTTTGATGGCCTTGTCAGCCTTGCCACGCTCCCAAGACTTGAGGCCGTCGTATGTGCAGGGCTTCTTCAGCGAGTCACAGTGAAGGCAAGGGAGGATGCCAGCCAGGAACCAGCACCCCTCGGGATTGTTGTCAGCCCAGCACCGGTTGCACTGTCGCCAAATCAGCAGGGGTCACTAACTTGAGTAGTGAAGAGCTTACCGCACCTTTCAACGTCTTGTACACGTGGCGCTGCATGGGTGCCACCATCGTCTTCCCCTTTGCCTCGTCTATACCATGCCCACCACCATTCCCAAGTCTAACTTTGCTTCTTTGTGCTGGCTGATGAGCAACTCACAAAGCTCATCATCTGAGAAGGTGGTCTGCTTGAGCACCTGTGCAAAACGTTAGCAGCGCCTAAGCGCCAGAAAAGAGAACCAGGCATGTATCTTGTACAACAGCGCCTTGACATCGGCCCTGCGGGACTAGGGCAAAGAAAACAAGTTAGCGACACGAACGAAGAAAACTTAGTGACGTACCTTGGACCTGACCACCCCCAGCACTGGAGCCTTACCCTTGCCAACCGATGGTGCCAGGCTCAGAGCGCCACCGGCCTGGCAATGCTTGGGGGAGGAGGGGCCGGCACCTTCGCTCTGGGTGCTAATGATGGCCAGGGAGCCCAAGCAAATGCCAGCACCAGGAGCATCAGCACCAACATCGCTAGAAACACCAGTGCCAGCCACCGCCCCATCGCCAGTACCAGTCTCACCCTTGTCTCCTCCTTCCTGCTCAGCCGCCGTCCGACGTGCTGCCTTCTTCTCTTCTTGCCGCTCTTCCTATCGCTCCTTAGCCACCACCGCTGCTCTCACCTGCTCTGCCTCTGCCTCCATTGCTGCTCGCCACATATCAGCCTTGCCAGCCACTATTTTGGCTGCTAGCTGTTGGCGACTAGCAGGGGAAAGTTCAGAAAAGAGCTAAGCCAAGCAGGAGTTACTGGCGACTTACCCAGAAGAGGCAGGGCCGCTTACCACCATAGGCTCCTTGCTCAGGATGTTCGCCATCTCCTCTGACTGTCAGGGGACCACCCCTGTCCTTCTCTCAATTCCTCCCTTCCCCTCTTCTTTTTGCAGTCTTGACAGTAGGGTCACGGGTCACGTGGCTTAGTCAGCGTCAAGCAATCTCGAAGGTTGAGTCATGTGATCATGTGATCATACCTTCTCTTTTCCTCTCTTAACTTCGCAGTCTCGACATTATGGTCTCAGGTCACATGGCTTAGTCAGCATCAAGCAATCTCGAAGGTTGGGTCACGTGATCGAGGATGCTTGCTGCTTACATCATACATCACCTGACTCACTGTACAATTTTTGGACTCCTGGCTTTGGGGAACCTTAGACTTGTTCTCTTTGGATTCCCCTTTGCCAGG